>VUYV01000737.1:87305-128159 GCA_008711295.1 Anarhynchus alexandrinus | reverse complement strand
TCCCACCCCCTGCCAGAGCAGGGGCACCTCCAGCAGTGGCACAGGATGGCGTCCAGGTGGGTTTGCAATGGCTCCAGAGTGGGAGACTCCCCCACCTCTCTGGGCAGCCTCTGCCACCCTCACAGGAGAGAAGTTCCTCCTCAGGTTGAGATGGAATTTCCTATGGTCACGTTTGTGCCTGTTCCCTCTTGTCCTGTCACTGGGCACCACTGAAAAAAGACTGTTCCCATCCCCCTGGCACCCTCCCTTGAAGGATTTATGAGCGTTGAGAAGATCCCCCCTCAGTCTTCTCTTCTCCAGACTGAAAAGCCCCAACTCCCTCAGCCTTTCCTCATCAGAAAGATGCTCCAGTCCCCTCAGCATCTCTGTAGCCCTTTGCTGGACCCTCTCCAGCAGTTCCCTGTCCTTCTTGACCCGGGGAGCCCCAAACTGGACACAGTGCTCCAGATGTGGCCTCCCCAGGGCAGAGCAGAGGGGGAGGATGACCTCCCTCCACCTGCTGGCCACACTGCTTGATGCCCCCCAGGATGCCATTGGCCTTCTTGGCCACCAGGGCACATTGCTGGCTCGTGGGCATCCTGTTGGCCACCAGGACTCCCAGGTCCCTTTCCACAGAGCTGCTCTCCAGGAGGTCCCATACAAGAGCGCGCTGTTCCCACCAGTTTATACTGGGGAGAGAGGGCAGCCAGTTGCACTCCTGGCTGGCACAGACGCAGGAGGGCAGGAGTCCCCCGACTCCACCATCCATCTCTCCCGAGGAATGGCAGTGATTTAGACGTACACATCTAACGCTGCCTGCAGGGAATGCCGAATGTGCGCACCAAAATACTCCCGGTCACAAGTTTATCTTTTCACGTAGGAAAACAGCCGTGCGCTAAGGGATTATCTTTAATTGCAGATAAATTTTACTTCTTCACCGGTATTTATAATCTTTACAACCAGAGGCGCATTCCCCTCCGTGCGGACACCGAAATATCAACGTTCATAATTTAGCCTACCGCTCGGTGCCACCGATTAGCGTTTTAAAACCACTTATAAATGACTTGTAAGTAACTTCTCGGTCTCCTGACTCTCCCACACAGTAAATAAAAATGAAGTTGGCATTTGCAAAAGATAGCTTCTCCCAAAAGAGCAGGTAACTAATCTTATCTGTAGGAATAGAAGTTTATAGCTTCAAGGACAGAGCAATTACGTCTCGTAGGGAAGAGAAAGAGCCCGTGCGGTTTCTTGCAGCACTCTGCACCCACGAAAAACTCCCTCCCACTGCTTTGCTCAGACTCCCCTGCAGGTTCCCACATCCACCACGTGAACCCAGCGCGGCGACTCAACAAGGGGAGTAGGTTCATAGAACCCCTCGAGGAGGGTACCGTGCACGAAAAGCTATAAAAAGGCTAAAAAAAAAAAAGTCTGGATTTAAGTTACGTATTTCGTTCACGTCCATCTGCAAACACAACTGTAACCGAAGTCGGGACAAATACGACACATGTTCATGCAAGTTCCTGCTGGAAGCTGCCTCGCCTCGAAGCCAAAGCAATTAAAGAGATTTAAATTTCACATCCCAGCCCGGAGCTGGCAAACGTCTGCGCCCTTTCAGCTGTCAAACCTCAGGTAACGTCCTAAACGGCGAAGCCGGTATCGCCCGTCTTTCACCGCCGTTTAAAAATTGTGCAACGCAAACCAAATTTTTTTGTTGTTTTTTTTTTNTAAAACCACATAGAATTTAGCGCGCTTTTCAGTAGCGCACAGTACTGATGACCAGACACCGTACCACTGAAAGCCCCTCTCTGGTGGGACGTTGTGCTAAGTTACCCAGAAAAGGGGAACGTGTTTAAGTAAAGCTCTGAGAATGGGTAATGGTTTTTAACTAAAAGAGGGGAGATTTAGACTAGAAATAAAGAATTTTTTACGCTGAGGGTGGTGAAACCCTGGCCCGGGTTGCCCAGAGAGGTGGGAGATGCCCCATCCCTGGAAACATTCCAGGTCAGGTTGGACGAGGCTCTGAGCAACCCGGTGTGGTTGAAGATGTCCCTGCCCATGGCAGGGGGTTGGACTTGATGGTCTTTAAAGGTCCCTTCCCACCCAAACCATCCTGTGATTCTGTGATTCTTAGAAAACACAAGTGTGGAGGGCCCATATGAAATAAAATGATATAAACACATCCACGGAAAAGACTGGACTTTGAGGTCGTTATGAGTCATTGATCCCAGGAGACGACTACAGAGGTGACCTGAAGACTCCCACAGAGAGGATCAAGCCCGGGGTCAACCCTCGGTCGCTGCTGCTCTTGGAAAGAAATAAAAACACACCTACGAGGGAAACTCAGACTCACCGAGTCCTTCTTACGGGAGCGCTCCTTCTTCATTTTCCCTCCGGCGGCTCGGATGCTGACCCGGTTCTCTCCGCCCAGGTAACCCCGGCAGTTGGCAGAGCCGCAGAAACATTTCTGAGCTTCTTTGCTGTCGGTGGACATAAGCAACAGAGCAGTTTAATAACACAACCGCCGCATCTCCAGCGAGTTATTTTACCTTACTTTTAAGTAAGGGTAAGAAATAAGCTACTTCTGCACCCTCAGAAGAAAAGGACAGGAACTTCTCCGCACGGTAAAGGCCTTTCCGGCCACTGAAAATTGAAATAAAGTCTTTATTTCTTACATTGGTACCGTGATGCCACGTCATCTCAGCGGGAAACCAAAGCCTGCTTCGCTTCCAGGCTCTTTGTAGGTCAAGAACCCGAAAGGAAAAGGTGCGGCTGTCGGATCTGCTAACTTCCAACCACACGCTGCAATCAATACATTCATTTTCCTAATGAACATATAATCAGGATTCCGTATCCATTAGGAAAAAGGGTTGCGCTTTATAGCTCAACGCAGAATAAAGAATGGGCTGAGGATTCACGGAAGTAGCAAAACTCAGGCAGAAGATGGTTTTTGGCACAGCTATACAGCAATGAAGAGCAGAAGACATATAAATTCTATTACATTCAGGCAGTATTTCTACAAAGCCTCTGTATTTTCTACTTGACATACCACAAATTTTAAACGGCGTGCCAAAATTGCTTGGGAGAATGGGTGGGGTTGGTTTTTTTTTTTTTGGAAATGTGCATAATCCACCAGAGGAATGTGGCTCTGCAGTACCAGCAGTAAAAACCAGGGAAGTTCAACTGCAGGATCTATTTATGCCATCCAGAGGGACCTGGACAGGCTGGAGAGGTGGGCCCAAGTCAATCTCATGCAGTTCAACAAGGCCAAGTGCAGGGTCCTACATGTGGGTGGGGGCAATCCCAAGCACAACTCCAGGCTGGGCGGGGAACGGCTGGAGAGCAGCCCTGAGGAGAAGGACCTGGGGGTGCTGATTGACGAGAAGCTCAACATGAGCCGGCAATGTGCCATCGCAGCCCAGAAGGCCAACCACATCCTGGGCTGCATCAGAAGTGTGGCCAGCAGGGCGAGGGAGGGCATTCTGCCCCTCTGCTCTGCTCTCATGAGACCCCACCTGGAGTACTGCATCCAGCTCTGGAGTCCTCAGCATAGGAGAGACATGGACCTGCTGGAGCGCAGCCAGAGGAGGGCCACAAAGATGCTGCGAGGGCTGGAGCCCCTCTGCTGGGAGGACAGGCNTTTTTCACTGTGAGGGTGGTGAGGCACTGGCACAGGTTGCCCAGAGAGGTTGTTGAGGCCCCATCCCTGGAGGTGTTCAAGGCCAGGCTGGACGTGGCCTTGGGCAGCCTGGGCTGGTGGGAGGTGTCCCTGCCTATGGCAGGGGGGTTGGAACTCGACGATCTTCAAGGTCCTTTCCAACCTAAACCATTCTATGATTCTATGATTCTATAATCTTCTGGGAAGTAGAACCTGAGCCCAGGAATGATGCCCGAGAGATCAGAGCTGGAAAACTCCAGCGAGGCGAGACTGGACTCCCTGAGCTCAAATATTCAAGATCTCAAAACGAACCGATAGAGCAAAACGATTCTCCAGCAGAGAGGCCCCAACAGAGCCATAAGATGAAACCCTAATTTTTTTGACTGAGCCATATATAGACAAAAATAAAATTCTGGGTGTACAGACTGTATATTACGTGAAGTTCCCCGGCTTTAGAGATATCTCCAGAAACCAAACAGACCTCGCTGCAAGAGCAATCAGACGGGCCGAGGTTCAGTTTGCACCAGGAACATCCAAGACTTTAGCACGATTTTATAACACAACCAAAAATTCATTTCTGCTTCTCCTGCTTATAGAAAGAGCCACAGCGTTGCAGAAGGCAGAATCCAGAAGGAAAAGGAAGAGACGCTCCTTAAACAGCCGTATGCAGTAAAAAACCGCGGGATTATATAATGGATCTACAATTAATCTCATAAATACACATCGCTTTGAGTCTGTGGGACGGCATTTTGTGCTCATCACAATAAAGAGAGTGAAATATTTTGCCGTAGACCTGGACAAGCAGAAATATAGAAATATAGAAATATAGAAATATAGAAATATAGAAATATTAAGCTCAGGTTTAGAGCCAAAGCCCACGCCGGAGCTTGCACACCTGCACTTCTGGAGTGGGGCAGGAAGAGGCACCGTGCCGTCCCGCCGGGGTTTTACAGCTCTGCAAGTATTTGCAAAGTCGTAAACCGGGGGTGGGTGGGGAAGAAGAGGCATTATGTGAGAGCATTGCGAAGTCTGGAGCTTGGGTAATTAATAATTAGACAGAGGAAAGGAACAGTCAAGATAATTATCTGGGAAATTTCCACGGGGGAGAGATGGTATGAAGTGGAACAAAAAGTGACGCTGGAAAAGACACATTAAATCAACGGGAAATTCCTCTCCCGATCTCTTGTGTTAGAAATGGAAGAAACTTTATCCCGGTAGCTTTTTACATAGTAAAATTCCAGTTCGTTTACAACCGCTCCGTTAGACGAGGCTTTGCGGCGGTTTGTTTCGGAGCAGGATTTTTTTCATCGCACCAACGCTCGCAAAACCCCACGTCATGGCCAAATCACGACACCCCACTTCCAGCAGCTTGAACCGAGAGAGCCAAAACGTACCCGTATCTCTGGAACTGGTAATCAAACGTCAGCTCTGAGCCCGATGGGACTAGTTTGGTGGTGAAAAATCCGACTCTGAGCTGCCCATTCACAGTCCACTAAAGCAAGAAAAAAAAAAGATGACAAGTTATAAGAAAAGCCGGGCTGGACTCTGGTTTTGCTTTAAATTAATAAGAGTGATCCTTCAAACAGCATCACTGAGAAATTTAAAAATTTGCTAACGGGCTCGGCGGTACTTGCCCTTTTCAAAGTAGCTGTTTCCATCTCCCGAAGTTACAACAAACAAACAAAACCGAAACAAACAACCCAGAACAAAGAGTCATCAAGATAAAGGAGAAAAGGCTTTTCAGCCTGAGCTCATCGCAAGGCTCAAAGCGAGAGAAGCTTTGATCCGGCAGTTTACCTTTTGTGTCTCGCAGTTTGGTTCACAGCTGTGGTTCATAAAACGAGAGCAGTTTCCTTTCTGGGTAGCATCGATTATCTGAAAAGAGGGGGGGAAGAAAAAAAAAAAAAGCAGCAAATAGAGGGAAACAGCCTCCCTTCTCTCTGCACCAGGCAGAAATACGAAGCAGTACGGCTACAAACACCGCGCGCTTAAACACAACCCGTGCAGAAATCATCACCCTTTCCCGCCCCAGCTATCAACTTTATTCGGAGAAGGGGTTTGCTAATGATATTAAGTGCCCCCAAAAATGAAGAGCTCTAAGCAACCGCTACGTGGTTCTTCGTTTTCATTGCAGGTTAATACAGAGTTCTTCAATTTGGGCGGGGATCCTGAATTTTTAATATCGGTTTCTGACCCTCCGACACACGGTACAACGGCCACGAGGGCTGGGGAAGCCCAACACCTCCACCACACGCAGCGGGCTCAAATCAAAAGGTCGTCTCCTGGATCACCGCGTCCTGGGAACGCTCCCCTGTGCCCCCTGGTGATCACGTAACGATCCCACGGCAGCTACAAAAAGTGCTGACTTTGAGGGGAAAAAAAAAAAAGAGGGGAAAAAAAAGCACTTGGAGTATTTTTAGCTGATTTACTGTAAAGCTACCCAGACCCAAAAAGTCTTGACGGATGAGACAAGCAGAATACGATATCGGATTTCTATTTATACACTTTGTTCTCAGCGAGGGAGGGCGCTCGGCCCGAGGTGAGCAAGGCTGGGTGCTCTGCAGCGCAGCCGCACGATCCCCCGGCGCTGAAGCAAAGAGAAATAATTCAGAATTTCTGAACATAACTATTTCAAATGGCAGTAATCCTGTGTTTAGGGACTTCACCGGCTAAAAGTGGCCCAATTTAACGTAGCTCTGTGAGCAACAAAGCGAGGAAACGCGGTTTGTTGGTCCGTTTTCTAGACCGGTTTACTCAGGCATCCAAGAACGTTGAGTTTGGCTTGAAACATCTCCAAGAGTTGGGACACAGATGCGGTTTCTCTCCCACAGAGGTTTGCTCACGTGGAAGGGACGGACCGTACTCCCTCCTTTCCCTTGGGAGGACATTCCTCCTCTCCAAGGACACCGGGATGGAGGTACGCTACCAGATTTCCATTAAACCAGGTTGAAACTGGGCAATGGGTTAAAAAAAAAACCATAAAGCATGACAAAACAAAGCCAGGCAGAGCTTCCTCTCCTTAGGAAAACATTCCTAACAGATTCGGGACATTGCTTAGCGGGTTCACGGGGAGTCGGTGCTGTAGGGAATGAGGGCTAAGCCCAGCCAGCCTCCCCCAAAGCCAAAGCCCAACAACGCCGCCGCTCACCTCGTCGTTCTTCAGGGCCATGAAATAATAATGAATGTTCTTGTTCCGGGCATATTCCTTCACGCGAGCCTTGAATTCTTTGTGATCCAACACTTCTCCGCAATACTCCAAGACAAAAGTGTTGCTGCAAAAGAGGGGGAAAAAAAAACAACCCATCACTCCGCTCAGCCGCATGCGAGAAACACCAAAGAACAGAAAATAACCGCTGCCGAGATGGGCTCTCTGAGCACCACCTGCAGCCTGGTCCTCCTGGTGGTGTAGCTACGATTATGAGATGCCTTAATCTGGGGCAATTCTGATTAATTTATTTTTTTTACGCTATCACGCGGGTAGGTATATCACAGCAAAACACCCAGACGCGAGAACGAAGCTCCTCTTCGAGCAGGATTTATTCGGTAAAAGAGCAAGACCTCGTGGGCAACGTGAAGAGGAAAATAAGGAGTATTAAGAGAAGGTGCTGGCAGGTGGAAATGGAAATGGAAATGGAAATGGAAAGGCTGTCTGCACCTGGTGGGTGAAATGAAGGGTCAATAAAATATCCTTTTTAGCCATAGGAAAGGTGAATTTAAGTAGAGATGGAAGAGAACAATCGGTGACCCCTATGCTCAGATGCAAACCTCCCAGATTGCCTTCCGCACCGCAGCCGGGCTTTAAACCCTCCGGTCTACTACAACGCGTTGGGAAACAGCTTTCTTGGTATCTGTCCTGAGTTCTCCCTTGCTTAACATCACCCCGAACCATTCAACTCTTTCCTTGCGCTTAACTGGGAGAGCACCAAGAAAGTGAAAGCTCCTGCCCAGCTCCACCTGGACCGAGCATTCGATGTTCTGGGCAGGTATCACTCACCCCATTTCCTTCCCTCGCACAGCGCCATGGTGGCCTTCCAACCCACGTGTATAAATTACGCCCATCTTCCCCCAGCTCTGTGTCCACCCACAAAAGGGTTCTGGTACACTGATCTGCTCCTTCAGCTCATAACTCAGCTGTATCTTCCTCCGAGATGCCTCCCCAGCCCACAGATACCAACACAAAGGTGTCAGCAATGGTCTTCTGATGACCTGCTGCTCAGTTGGGTTAGCTCGCCTCAAAGTCCCGACCACAAAACTCCAAGCCTGGGCAACAGGGGCGCAGGGGCAGGACAGCGAGGAAAGCCGAGCTAAAATATCTTTGAAGAAACCCACATCAGGTGGGATGGGTCATCTTCTGGGTGTACAACTTTTCCACCCTTCGCTGGATTCGTGACAGTCCACAGACCGTCTTCTGGTGGGCTGACTCCCGAGAGAAGGTTGTCTTCTCCCAAGACAAGCTTTAGCTCGGTGGCAATGTTCTGCCAGTCTGCAAATCTCTCTCCAAACGACAGCTTTTCAGAACAGCTCACACAGAAACAAAAGCCATTTTCCAGCCGACCCCAGCTTGAATCGCCGTCTCAAGTGTTGAGGAACCGTATCCAAAGCTCTTGACGCACACAGGCCAATCGCAGCAGATACTTTCACCGCTCTTGTTGATTTGTTTACTCTCTTACCCAAGGCGGTCTTGACAGTTATCTCCTTCCCATCTTTCTCAACATTCTCAGCGGTGTCCCCCAGGGGTCAATACTCGGTCCAATTTTGTTCAATATATTCATTAATGACCTGGATGAGGGGACAGAGTGTATCCTCAGCAAGTTCGCTGATGATACCAAACTGGGAGGGGTGGCTGACACTCCAGAGGACCGCGCTGCCATCCAGCGTGACCTGGACAGGCTGGAGAGGTGGGCAGAGAAGAACCTGATGAGGTTCAACAAGAGCAAGTGCAAGGTCCTGCACCTGGGGAGGAAGAATGCTGGGCACCAGTATAGGTTAGGGGTGGACCTGCTGGGAAGTAGCTCTGAGGAGAAGGATCTGGGGGTCCTGGTAGATAGTAAATTATCTATGAGCCAGCAATGTGCCCTGGTGGCCAAAAAGGCCAATGGCATCCTGGGCTGCATAGGGAAGAGTGTGGCCAGTAGGGCGAGGGAGGTCATCCTCCCCCTCTACTCTGCACTGGTGAGGCCACAACTGGAATACTGGGTCCAGTTCTGGGCTCCCCAGTTCAAGAGGGACAGGGAACTGCTGGAGAGAGTCCAGCGTAGGGCAACTGAGATGATGGAGGGATTGGAGCATGTCCTGTATGAGGAGAGGCTGAGAGCGCTGGGACTCTTTAGCCTGGAGAAGAGAAGGCTGAGGGGAGACCTTATTACTGCGTACAAGTATCTAAAGGGGGGGTTGGAGGAGGATGGAGCCAGACTCTTTTCAGTGGTTCCCAGTGACAGGACGAGGGGCAACGGGCACAAGTTGGAACGTAGGAGGTTCCGTTCAAATACACGGAAAAACTCCTTTCGGGTTGGGGTGGCAGAGCAGTGGCACAGGCTGCCCAGGGGGGTGGGGGAGTCCCCTTCTCCGGAGATTTTCAAGCCCCGCCTGGATGCAGTCCTGAGTGCTGTGCTCTGGGCAGTCCTGCTTTGGCCGGGGAGTGGGACTGGATGGGCTCTAGAGGTCCCTTCCAACTCTGAAAATTCCGTGATTCCGTGATTCCTGATCCTAGCTCACCTAGCTGGCATGACGCTGGCTACGGTGAGCTGTTCGCTATCAGCCTTGTCTTCACTACATCCTCCAGACCTCGTCTTCCCGGAGCAATTCCTAAAACTTAAAATAAAACTGGACCCGATATCTCCATATGGGACAGCAGCACTGCTTCGTTCCCCATCACTACCACTTCCCTGTGCATGTGTTATTCCAAAAACAACAGGACGCTGCTCTTGCAAAGGTCAGGTCCAGCAGCACTAGGGACTCCGTGAAGTTCAACAAGGCCAAGTGAAGGGTCCTGCGCATCGTTTGGGGCAACCCCCGGTGTCCATCCAGGCTGGGGATGGAGGGATGGAGAGCAGCCCTGCCGAGAAGGACTTGGGGGTGCTGGGGGAAGAAAAGCTGTCCATGAGCCAGCAATGTGCGCTGGCAGCCCAGCGAGCCCCTGGCATCCCGGGCTGCATCCCCAGCAGCGTGGCCAGCAGGGCGAGGGGGGGATTGTGCCCCTCTGCTGCGCTCTGCTCTGGGGAGACCCCCCTGCAGTGCTGCCTCCAGCTCGGGGGCCTCAGCACAGCAGAGACATGGACCTGGTGGAGCGGGGCCAGAGGAGGCCCCGGAGCTGCTGCGAGGGCTGGAGCCCCTCTGCTGGGAGGACAGGCTGGGAGAGTTGGGGGGGTTCAGCCTGGAGAAGAGAAGGCTCTGGGGAGACCTCAGAGCCCCTTCCAGTCCCTAAAGGGGCTCCAGGAGAGCTGGGGAGGGACTCTGGATCAGGGAGGGGAGCCATGGGATGAGGGGGAATGGCTTCAAACTGGAAGAGATGATTGAGATTGAGATGAGATATTGGGAAGAAATTGTTGCCTGTGCGGGTGGTGAGCCCCTGGCGCAGGTTGCCCCGAGAAGCTGTGGCTGCCCCATCCCTGGAGGTGTTCAAGGTCAGGTTGGACGGGGCTTGGAGCAACCTGGGCTGGCGGGAGGCGTCCCTGCCCAGGGCAGGAGGGTGGGACTGGACGATCTTCAAGGTCCCTTCCAAATCTAATCATTCTGTGATTCTATGAAATCTGGAAAATTGGGAAGCAGAAAATGCCAGGATGCTCACGCTCTTCTTCGATACAGTTGCTGCGCAACAGAACAGTGATGGAGAGCGCTCGCTCGTTTTAACAACCACTTAACGCTGTTATCTTTTCCATAAACACACTGTGAAGGCGCTCTCGGTTAAACATAACAGGTTGAAAGTGCAGATTTGTTTTCACCGCATTTTAGATAACTTGGCATATCTCTCTAAAGCAATCAAAACTCTTCCCCGCATCTTCCTGTGAATTCATCTCAGATATTCGACATAGCAGTAAAAAAACTCTGCTGGAAGACGTACAGCTTTCTGAAGTGTCAGAATCATCGCTGGATTCTTCAGCGCTCTTTGTCTTCAACAGAAGAAAAAAAAAATAAATCGGAGTTTCCACGGAAACTCACTAAAATATCCAGAGTTAGAGAAAATCTTTGCACGGTGAAGTGCCAGGCGGATTGTCTTGAAGCGAAGTCTCTGGCGCGCTTGAGGCTGAACAGACTCCCCCACGTCCATCCCGCAGCCTTTTGAGATGGAAAGCAGAGCCCGGCGAAACTCTGAGCGCACAGCACCGCTTCCCCACCGCGAGATGCTCCAGCAATTTCTTCTACAGAGTCTGTTGTTCATCCGCAGAGCCCCACAACCAACTTCTGCTGAGGAGACCCACACCCACACGACCCACACAGAGCACGCAAAGGGTGAGGTCTGAACGTAGGGGAGAAGAATCCACCCAGGTCTTTGCTAGCTGTAGGAGAGGGGCACTTCACCTGGAGACACCTCCTGCCTTGCTTCCTTCTCCCAGCAAACCCCGTCTTCGCCTCCTGCACGTCCCGCTCCTCCCCACTGCACCTTGGGGAGGAGTGGGATGAGCCCCCAAGCAGTTCTTTGAATGTCCTCGCTCCTCTCTCTTCTCCCACAGCCTCGCTTAAGGCTCTTTTTCCTACTGGGAGTATGGGAAAGCGCCGGCTCGGCGAGGCAGAAGGCAAACTACTGCCCCTCTACTCCACTCTCGTGAGACCCCACCTGGAGTACTGCGTCCAGCTCTGGAGTCCCCAACATAAGGACAGGGACCTGCTGGAGCGTGTCCAGAGGAGAGCCATGAGGATGATCCGAGGGCTGGAGCACCTCTCCTAGGAGGAGAGGCTGAAAGAGTTGGGGCTGTGCAGCCTGGAGAAGAGAAGGCTCCACGGAGATCTTATTGCGGCCTTCCAGTCCCTAAAGGGGCTCCAGGAGAGCTGGGGAGGGACTTTTTACTGGGGCATGGAGTGATAGGACGAGGGGGAATGGCTTCAAACTGGAAGAGGGCAGATTTAGATTGAACATTAGGAAGAAGTTTTTCCCTGTGAGGGTGGTGAGGCACTGGCACAGGTTGCCCAGAGAGGTTGTTGAGGCCCCATCCCTGGAGGTGTTCAAGGCCACGCTGGACGTGGCCTTGGGCAACCTGGGCTGGTGGGAGGTGTCCCTGCCCAGGGCAGGGGGGTTGGAACTCGATGATCTTCAAGGTCCTTTCCAACCTAAACCATTCTATGATTCTATGAAACCCTTGACCTACCCTGGCTGGTGAGAAGGCATTCCCATCTCAGAGCTGCTCCTTGCACACACACCTGTAGAGCAAAATGTACCCCGGCACTATTCTTCTTCCCAGCCACACTCACTTTTTGAGTGCAACAGTTTCCAAACAGGACCATCATTCCAAAAATATCGGCATCCATCCCTGCTGCCAACCTAGGAGGGGACCGACGTTCCAGTCCCACCAGCTCCTTTGCGCCAGACAGTGTCGATAAAGGCACCGATCCGGGCACAAATCATCTGGTTTGGGCAAAACAGAGACGAGGCAAACACAGACTCGGATCTGTACGCGCGGCTGATGACAAACCAGCACTCAGAACTACAGCCGTTAACTAACAACAGGCTAACAAGGGAGGAGACATCTCCACGGGATCTCCATGTAGTCCCAATGGGAGGAGGACTCAAGAAGAGGGCCAGTCTTGCAGAGGTGGGAAGAGAAGAGGAGACACAGACAGAGCGCGTGCTCCTCTGACACCGAGTAATGGGGACGGAAAAGGAGGGAAGACAGATTAAACACGAGATGAAGCTACGGCAAGACTGGCAGAAACCCTACTGAGAAGGGAGCAAAACCAGAGTGGGAGATCTCACATGCAATTAGTGGATATACACATGCTACGTAACTATGGGGGACACCTGACAGAGGACAATATATAAAGCTGGAAGAACTTCAGCAAATCTACTCATGTCAGGGAAACTAAGAAAACGCGAGCCACTTATTTTCCCTTCACAAGGGAGCAAAATAGCACGAGGACGTCATTCGAAGAGCAAAGGCTTACGATGGCAGATCTTTGGCAGCTCTCAGCCCCCAGCCTTTCTTCTCGGTGAGGATCACCTCAACATCTGCGTGCTGTTTCTTCTGGAAGCGCCTGTTGGAGCAGTAGTCGCCGTTTGGGCACCTGGAAGAACTAAGGGAAGGGAACGGAACGAATCAATTCCCAGCAGGACAACAACGATAACAGAAACAGCTCAGATGGGAAACGGATACCAAGGAACCATAATAAATTCAGTGTAAAACCTTCAAACGTGTTTTGCTATAAAAAGCTTAACCATCTGACTGTCAACATGCAAATGCAGACAATTTATTTCTGGAAGGAAGATAAAAACATTTGGAATGCAAATGCCACCGTACTTCAATGTCGTACAATCAAAATGGGATGAAGTGGCCTCTTCTCCCCATGTTTTTATGGGTTCTTCCCCCAAGATATCCCCTTCCCCTACACCTACTGCCTGGGCTATTAAATTAAAACCGAACGGGTTCTCCCAGGTAATTCCTCTCCTTCCACCCCAGCTGGTGACAATCCTCGTCACAATCCCACTAAAAGCCCTGTCCCCTGTCTCCCTCTCACAACTGAGCTCCCCTTTCTCCCAGCCTCTTCCAGGAGGGGAAAAGGAGACAACAGCCGTAACCTGGTGAGGCTCTGGGGAGAGGAGAGAGATGCAAAAGGAGAAACGAGAGGAAATAAGGATCTCAGGCAGAGCTACATTTGCATTTCCGACTCCCTCCAACCACGCTTACGATGGACTAGAGTTAAGGCTGAGGAGCAGAAGACTCCAGGCATCTGTGGCAGGTTTTAAGAGGAGGTTGCTAAGGCCAAACCTCCTGCAGAAGGTCTAAGGTCAGATGGTGGCACGTAGGATCTGAAGATCACTCCGCACCAGCCAGTGAAAATGAGAGTGTACAGACAACTCATGGTCACTGCCCAAGAACGTCTGAATTCCTTTAGGGGCCTTCAAATCTTTAGGGACATGGTTTAGCGGTGGTTTCGGCAGCGTTAGGTTGATGGTTGGACTTGATGATCTTAAAGGTCCCTTCCAACCCAGACCATTCTATGATTCTCTGATTCTGTAAGTCATCTCGTGGACACCGCCCAACTCTGGGAACTCATGAAACGCCACTTACCACTCTATCATGAGCAGGCGATTGAGACAGTCTTCTCCACAAGCAACCTCCCCCTGAGCTCGCTCTTCTTTGGAGAGAGGAGGGCACTCGCACAGCATTCGCTTAATATCCCGGTGAGATTTGTTCTTCTTCCTATTGAAGTCAAGTCATCGGAACACAGGTTAGACAGTGTTTGGGCAGAGAAGTTACTCCTCAGTCTTTGTCACTTGTTACTGGAGGAAATTAATTTAGTCTCTAGAAACTGGGCATACGGATTGATTACCTTTGTCATATAAGAAGCCAATTTACAGAAAATTCAGTCCCTTTTTTTTCTAGACAGAGGCTTTCTCACTACATACTACCAGTTCTATGGGTTCTCTAATCCTATATAACACTACGGAGACAATCTCCAGAGATCCCTTTCCAACCTCAGCTATTCTGGAATATCCACGTGGTTTCGCTCATCCAAAGGCCAGGAGAAAACCTACATTCTAAAATCTTAACACATAAACCATTAGTTGAGCGCACGTACCGTTTTGAAACACCTTTCCTATAATGAAGCTAAAGGTAAAACAAACCTCCGCTTTGCTGTCAAATAAGATGATGAAAAAGAAAACAAGAAAACGGCAGTTACAGAAAAGGGGAGGCATCAAAGGCGGCTACGGATACTTTGGTTGCCATGAGATGATTAGGGAAATGCTTTGGAGGGTGGATCCCAGCAAGACAAAAAAAGGCCTAAGAAAAAAAAAGCCTTGGATTGAAATAAATAGTAGGTTTTATGTGCAGATAAGTGCCTGGTATTCAGACTCTGAATCAAGAATATCTTTTAAAGAACTTTTGTATTAAAAGAAAAAAGGCATTTCGTAGAATCATATAATGGTTTAGGTTGGAAGGGACCTTGAAGATCATCCAGTTCCAACCCCCCTGCCATAGGCAGGGACACCTCCCACCACACCAGGTTGCTCCAAGCCCCGTCCAACCTGGCCTTGAACACCTCCAGGGATGGGGCAGCCACAGCTTCTCTGGGCAACCTGCACCAGGGGCTCACCATCCTCACAGGGAAACACTTCTTCCCAATATTTAATCTAAACCTGCCCTCTTCCAGTTTGAAGCCATTCCCCCTCGTCCTATCACTCCATGCCCCAGTAAAAAGTCCCTCCTCAGCTCTCCTGGAGCCCCTTTAGGTACTGGAAGGGGCTCTCAGGTCTCCCCGGAGCTTTCTCTTCTCCAGGCTGAATCCCACCAACTCTCCCAGCAGAGGTGCTCCAGCCCTCAGATCATCTTGGTGGCCCTCCTCTGGCCCCACTCCACCAGGTCCATGTCCTTCTTATGGTGGGGTGAACACAGTTACTCAACCACCCTTTCTTCTCTCTCAGGCTACGAGAAGAGGAACAACGAGAAGGAAAAGGACCGTGAAGTTAAACGAAATGGCAAGATTTTAAATAGGCACCAATTTACAGAAAATTCAGAAGGCCTTACCACAGGCTGCGCCAGGAGTAAGAACTGCTTCCAAGCTCGCATGGAGCTCTCACCTATGCATTAAAGTCAGGGCGAGTATTTTTTTGGCAAGGACGAAGGGAGTTGAGCCCTAAAGCAATACGCTTACTAATCATCCCTACAGCTCAGAAATAGATGATTTTATTTTCCAGGGATCGTATCCATCTGCAACATTCCCATGCAAAAGGGAAAAGGATAATCTGCAGGCAACAGCTACGCTCTGATATTTCAAATTACAGTCTGTTAGATCTAAAATAACTCATCTCAGATGACAAATCATTATATGCGAGTAACCAAAGCCTTGGGAAACACCTATTATTTGTCCAAAACCTTTCCGACACCCAGACAGATTTCCCCGTGTCTCCAGGGAGGGAGCGAGCTGGTGTTTGGGGACACTAAACAGACAAGAATGGCAAGCCCAGAGGTGATGGCTTTAACGTAGCCACACCAAGTTCAGATGAACGGTGGACAATACAGAAGAAGGCAAAAAGTTGGGAAAAATGTAATTACTCTTACAAATTGCCATGGGTAGAAGAGTAACGTGTTTAGTTGGTGAGCAGAGACTTGGGCAGAGGGGAACCTAATGAGGTTCAACAAGAAAAAGTGGNAGTGTAGGGTACTGCATCTGGGGAGGAACAGCCCCATGCACCGGTAGAGGTTGGGGGCTGACCTGCTGGAGAGCAGCTCTGTGGAAAGGGACCTGGGAGTCCTGGTGGCCAACAGGATGCCCATGAGCCAGCAATGTGCCCTGGTGGCCAAGAAGGCCAATGGCATCCTGGGGGGCATCAAGAAGAGTGTGGCCAACAGGGCAAGGGAGGTCATCCTCCCCCTCTGCTCTGCCCTGGGGAGGCCACATCTGGAGCACTGTGTCCAGTTCGGGGCTCCCCGGGTCAAGAAGGACAGAGAACTGCTGGAGAGGGTCCAGCAAAGGGCTACAGAGATGCTGAGGGGACTGGAGCATCTCTCTGATGAGGAAAGGCTGAGGGACTTGGGGCTTTTTAGTCTGGAGAAGAGAAGACTGAGGGGGGATCTTCTCAACGCTTATAAATCCTTCAAGGGAGGGTGCCAGGGGGATGGGAACAGTCTTTGTTCAGTGGTGCCCAGTGACAGGACAAGAGGGAACGGGCACAAACGTGACCATAGGAAGGTCCATCTCAACCTGAGGAGGGACTTCTCTCCTGTGAGGGTGGCAGAGCACTGGCACAGGCTGCCCAGAGAAGTGGGGGAGTCTCCCACTCCGGAGCCATTCCAAACCCGCCTGGACACCGTCCTGTGCCACTGCTGGAGGTGCCCCTGCTCTGGCAGGGGGTGGGACTGGGGGAGCTCCAGAGGGCCCTCCCAACCCTGACCATTCTGCAATTTTGTGATTCTGTGATGATGATACCAGTAATCCTACGTGTGCAAGTCCTCCTTCATACCCAAATCAACACTCAACAAAGGGGATGCTGCAAGACGACTGAGACTGAGGGTATAAATAATTCACCCTCCCACTATGATTCTATGTGGGAGGTGTCCCTGCCCATGGCAGGGGGTTGGAACTCGATGATCTTTAAGGTCCCTTCCCACCTAAACCATTCTATGATTCTATGTTCTTCTCATCACTGGGGCCTGTCTGGGCCCAATCGGGGTTTTCTGTTTAGGAGAAGATACCCAGTGTGGGGGAGTTAAACACTCGCCCAGCATCGTCTCCTCTACAAGCAGCTTTGCCAGATGTAGGGAAGACGACATCCCTCCTCCTCCCTCCGCACTATGCCAATTTGGCCATAAAAAAAAAAAAAAAGCTATCGCAGAACCAAACGGAAGTTAAAAATCTAAAATTGCTACAGGTAAGGGAAAGAAGAAGGGTAAAAAAGATCAGTTACCTTTCTGTCAAGTACACATTCTCCTCAATAAGGTCAAAGTAACAGGGCATCTTTCCTTGCTTGGCGAACTCCTTCCAGCGCTGGGGGTCTCTGAAGTCATCCATGATACACAACCGACCCACCATGGAGGAGTCCTGCGGCGCCGACTCCACTTGCTCTCCCTCCAGTTTCACCTTCTTCTTCTCCCTCGAGTCCACGTCGCTCTCAGAGTCGCTCTCCAACTCCGGGCGTCTTTTTTTTGGCGGACCTCGCTCTTTCGCATCGTTTTTTTCCAAAACCTTCACCTCCTCCTTCTTCTCCCCGCCAGGCACCAGCTCCTTAGTGGAATTGCTGCTGATCTCGTGGGCCTGCACTGAGCCTTTCTCCTTCTGCCCGGGCACCTGGCATTTACTCGAGGGGCTGGGAAAACGAGGTTTGCAGTCATCATCCCAACGGTCATCTTCTTCGTACTCCTCGTGATCCTCCGTTAGAGAATCCGGTACTTGCCCTTGAATTCGTTCGTAATTAACTGCAGAAGGTCTGCTAGCGGACCTCGCATCCCAGTAACCGTTGCCTTGCCAGTAACTCTGAGAGCCGCTGTACGCTCCCGAGCCCGGCTGGTAAACGTAGCCCGAGTAGACCCCGAAGCTGCTATCCGGTTGCTGGTAGGTGCTACTGGGCTTCTCCGGCTGGGAAAAGTCCCAGCCCAAACCACCCAGATCCTCCGTCGTATGAAAACCATCCAGCCTGGAGAAGTCCCCGAGGCCAGACTGGTTAAGCCCACCTTTCCCTTGCCTACTGTCTGGCTTGGAAGAGCTCATTTGGTGTCGGGATTTATCGGCACTTTCGAAACTCTCCGGCAGACAAAACGGCTGCTCGTCTTGTCGGCCGATCGGTCTACCGATGGACATCAGCTCCTTCAACATCATTCTCTCGTCCGGGTTGGGTTTGCCGTGGGAGTCTGCCATCAGGTCTGCCTGACTCGTACTGTCAACACCGTCGCTCTGAGGCTGGCACGCATCCGGCCGCAGCTCCTCCATCTCCTTCCTGCTGAGCTCGGTAGAAGTTGCCGGACTCTTCTCCATCCCTCTAGGAGAACATCTGCTCTCTACTTGTGGACCACTTTTACTCGCCATGTTCTCCATCCTCTCTTCATAATAGGGTCTACTGGACTCGGGTCGCTCATCGTCCCAGTGGTCGGAGAAGCGCCGGTTGCCCTGGCTGCTCCGCGAGGAGCCGGGGCTGCTCTCCTCCATTGCTATGGTCGAGTTCTTTGGTACAACCACAACAGACTGGAGCCGTTTCCGTGGCACGCCATCATCGGAATCTGAGTCCTCCGTGTCACTGTCTTCACTGCCCCTCTCGCTGTCGCTCTCCCCTGTGTCAGAGTAATCATCGTGGCCAGCAGGAACAAATTCAGCAGTGTTGCCGCTACTGTCGCACGTCGGGGCTTGAGTTACCGTCTCCATTTCTTCTGTAGTGACAATCACATCGCAAGAGGGAAACAAAGCGTCTGGAAAAGCGGAAGCCACCAAGGGCTCGTTTCCCTCGTCCTTCTCGGCCAACACACCGGGACACCGAACTCTCAAATCATCCGACCCAACTCCCTCGGTGGAAACAGCACTTTCTTCCACGACCTCTCTGTCACGGTGCTCCAGCGGCACTTCTGAATAGTACGAATGTTCATCTTGGAACGATGCTTTGCCTTTTGCTGCACCAAGATCAATGTGCTGAGTATCCAACTCGAGCACCTCTTCGGCTTCCGAATGCTGCGGTAGCTCCTGGTGTCCATCCGGCGGTGGCACATCCCATTTAGAAGAGACGCTTTCCTCCGGCACGGGATGGTCCGAACTGAGCCTCGGGGAAGAGCCATCCTGGGAGGGATCCCTACTTGAGCTCTCCACTTCCAGGCTGATTTTATGGGAAGGATGACCGTGCTCATCATCACAGGCGGATTTTGAGTGGTGATCCTCCATGCTCTCATAAGCACACGTAACGGTCTGCGGCTCCACCTGCATGTCCAGGAAAGTCTCGGATGTAACTTTTAAATCTGCTGGTTCCGCTTCGATTTCGACTTCCGAATGATACAAAGCCGGGGTGGCGTCGTCTGAAACGTAGCAAAAAATTGGTTCTTTGGTTTTGTCGCACGGAGTCGCCTCATCATCCAGGTTCTTAAGTACAGTTTTAGTGTGATCTACATTCACGACGGGCAAAGGGATGGCTTCTCCTTGCTCCTGTGGGACCGGAGCGTCCGCTTGCCTAAACAGACTGTTGCACTCGCTGGACTGGACCCCGGAATCATCCGGCTCTCGAGACACGTACATGCTCTCAAACCCATTAGATGGCAACGGATACGACGGACTCGTCTTCACGACAGGCGACGCTTCTGACCGACACAGGCTATCGTCAGAAGACGCGGCGACATCCTCTGTTTTGGAGGCACTGGAAGTTGCCAAACCATCAGCCCTACCCTCCGGGGACCCATTTACACTCAGCTCCATGGGAAAACACGTTCTTAACTGATCGTGCTTTATCTTTAATAAAGTTTCTTGTTCCTTAACACTGTCGTGGCATTCATTTCCTGTAAGCTCCTCGGATTTTGAGTTAGCAAAACCCACTTTCGATTCGTCTGCCTTTTTAAAAGCGGGCAAATCATTTAACTGATTGAACGGAGAAAGTGTCTTTTCCCTTTCAAAATTTTTCGCAACGGACACCCTGATCTCATTGCTTTTTAGACAAGAGGTCTCTAAATCTAGAGAATTAGACTGCTGTTTTATTTCTTCGATCGATTCTGTACAACAGAAAGAACTCTTAAATTTATCGGGCTTTGGTGCGGGGGTCTTTGAAGGGGTGGACTTATAACGGGAGGAATTCACATTACTGTCAGGCTTAGAATGGGATGTCCCCTTTCGATAGCCTAGCTCATCAAGGGGAGAGCACCTTTTGGTTACTTCACTTTCTGAAGTCCTTTTTGAATCTCTATCTGCTTTCGAAGAAGACCTTCCTCTCCTCTCCACGTCAGCATGAGACGACTCTACTTTGCTGTCCCTGTCTGACTTGGAGTAAGAAGTCCTCGAGTCTCTGTAGGAGGAGGAGGAGTGGGACGACGTACGCCTGGAGTCGCTCGATCTGGAATGTGTCCTCCTGTACTCGTCCTCCGAGTCCGAGCTCTCTCGCGCCCTGCTGTCCGCATACGAACGGGAATATCTCGACCTTTCCCTGTACGGGGAGCTCCGATGGTATCTGCGGTCAGATTCGTAGTAATGCGAACGCTCTGACCTCGAGTAGGAAGAGCTGGTTCGGGAGCCCCGATCGGATCGGGAACGGGAATGAGACCGGCTTCTCCTTCTCTCTCTGTCTGATCGAGAGCGGGAGGACGCATACCGCGAATCTCTTTCCGATTTCGAATAGCTCGAGTACTTCTCATCCCTGTCCGACTTGGAGCGCGAGGAGGACTTCCCCAGGTCGTCACCTCTGAGGGATGCGGAGCTTCTTCTGGGATCTCTCTCCTTTTCCGTACTGGATACCTTCAGCTCGTGTGACCGCTGGCTGGAGGAGGTCCTCACCGAATCTTCGTCGGACTCGGAGCCCAGCAGCGTGCCGTCGGACTGGGAGAACTTCCTCTTCGACCCCTGCCTCCGGGAGCAGAGGGGAGCACCTTTTGAGCTGTCGGAAACCTCCTCCTCTTTCCCAATATGGGAATCTTCCTTCTGCGGAGTTATTTCCGGCTGCTCAGGCGTGGTTTGAGTTACGTGTTCTTCCGAACCGCGCGATACCGCATCCTGCTTGACGTCCAGCTCCAAAGCCTCCTTAGGTACCGCGTGGCACGGCTCCTTCGAAGCGGGGACTTCAGCTTCCACGGGCGGCGACAGCAACAGCGTCGACATCAGCGTTACCGGCAGTTGTGGTAAGGCTGCGGCTGCAGGAACCGGCATCGATGCTGCTGGCGACGCCGTCGGCGGAGGGGGAGGAGGGGGAGGCGGTGGCGTTGAGGGAAAGTCTGCGGCCAATGCCACCGGTTCCGTCACCGGTGCCACAGCCGGCGGCGGTGGCGGTAGCGTTGCTGCTGTAGCTGGCGGCGGTTTTGCCGTGACACTAAGTAAATGTTTTTTAAAATGGATCTTGCCTAATTCTACCTTCGGTTTTGGAGGTGAAGATTCCTCAGCTGAACCAGCGGCATCCCCCAGGTCCATTTTACTTTTGGGGTTAAAGTCAGTCTGAAGGGGTACTGCTGGGGAGTTCTGAGTTTCATTTTGTTTCTCGTTTCCGAGACCAGTCAGAAATCTATTCGGTAAGGTTTTCTTGGTTAAACTAAAGCTGAAAGACACCTTTTGTCTTCCTTGCTCCTCAAGGTTAACCTTTGTTTTGGTGCCTTTGGGCAAAAAGCGACTGGAAGCAACGCCTTTGAACACCGGGCCTTTGATAAAGCCAGCTTTCTGCACGGTTTCAGGCTTGCCCTGCAAAAGAAAACAAGAAGACGCAGTTAGAGGAATTGGGTTTGGGGTTTTGAAATTCTGTTTTACTGGCACACCGAACCATTTTCTTTTAGCTGGTGAATTCTTCACCACAATAAAACAGAAATTGATACCCTGGGCTGGAGTCTGGGATAGCACAGCCGCGCTGCCGTCTGCGCCCGGCTGTCTCTTGAACAAAATCAATTACCCGCTCATTTCCAGTTTGGACCAAAACCTCCTTTGGGGTTTGGGCTGAGGCTTTTTAACTGATTTATTAATGACCAAACTGAAAGTCCTTTTTGCATTTAATTCTTATATATAAAAAAAAACCAACATAGAGTTCAACATATAAAGTTAACTGAAGAGATTGTATGGCTTTATTTGTGCTGTTTCTGTAGTCGCTGGCTACAAACCATCCCGAATTTTTAAGATTTGAGTGCGTTTGTTTTCACACCCCGGGAGGCTGCACCTGGGTGCATCTGGTTTCAGCATAAATCAGACTATTGAGAATTACAGCCGCAATTTTAAACCCCGTCCTTTTTTTTTTTGTCTCAGACATTAGTAATTCCTAAGAAGTTTCCGGGCTCAGGCGTAGATCAGTATTAACATAACAACCTCCACGAATTCCCATCAGGGCTCAGTGGCGCGTGATGACTCCGTCACCTCCGGGCCAACCGCCTGGAATACACTCCGTGTGCGCCTCACCAGCAGCTCTCTGCTGTCTCCTGCCCAGGATCTCACTCGCCACCTTGCCATGAGGACCGTGCTACAGCAAGCCCATTTGTTTTCCATGCTAATGAGCTGAAACTCATCTTCTCTAGGACATCCAAGAGCTCAGGATGACCACCGAGAAAGCTGCTGTGACAGCACTCGCGACTGAACGCTGCCTTTGGAAACGGAGCAAGTCTAGAGCAACAGAGCTCCTTCAACATGGGAACCTCTTACCTTACAGGATGCATTTATCCAAACCCAAGATTAGCAATTTTTGGAGCACCCTGGAGGTGTTCAAGGCCAGGCTGGACGTGGCCTTGGGCAACCTGGTCTGGTGGGAGGTGTCCCTGCCTATGGCAGGGGGGTTGGAACTCGATGATCTTCAAGGTCCTTTCCAACATAAACCATTCTATGATTCTATGATAATGCACTGTAAGTTTACCTGTCTTAGCATTTCACCAACTATTTTAAAGCTTACGGCTCACCTGCGTAAAAGCCGTGCCACAGGAGCACAATCCCTAAAGATCATAGAATCATAGAATCATAGAATGGTTTAGGTTGGAAAGGACCTTGAAGATCATCGAGTTCCAACCCCCCTGCCATAGGCAGGGACACCTCCCACCAGACCAGGTTGCCCAAGGCCACGTCCAGCCTGGCCTTGAACACCTCCAGGGATGGGGACTCAACAACCTCTCTGGGCAACCTGTGCCAGTGCCTCACCACCCTCACAGTGAAAAACTTCTTCCTAATGTTCAGTCTAAACCTGCCCTCTTCCAGTTTGAAGCCATTCCCCCTCGTCCTATCACTCCATGCCCCAGTAAAAGTCCCTCCCCAGCTCTCCTGGAGCCCCTTTAGGGACTGGAAGGCCGCAATAAGATCTCCCCGGCGCCTTCTCTTCTCCAGGCTGAACAGCCCCAACTCTTTCAGCCTCTCCTCATAGGAGAGGTGCTCCAGCCCTCGGATCATCCTCGTGGCTCTGATGATGAAGGTTGCCACACCGTGCTAAAAAGGTGTTATTCTCAATAGTCCAAAAATCCAAATTGCATTAGCGCAATTACATTTTGGGTGAGAAGCGTAACTCCAGCGGAAACAGTTGGAGCAGTATAAAAACCGTACAGAGCTGGGTTTTACTCCCACAACTGTTGCATGAACACATCTTTGGCAGCAGCGGCGGTTTCCTGCAACCCACTGTGAATTATTACGTACTTTGTTATCCTTTAACTTTTGTAAAACAATGCATGGCTGCTCAGGCTAAAGGCACCACAGTAAATTATTAAATAAGACGCTAGCGGAATGGAAACCCCATCCCATTCTGTTTGCACCCTTGGACATCGTATATATAAAAATATCCTCATTTTTGATGAGACACGTGGGGTTTTATTACAATTGTGAAAACCGTGTCACGGTCTCCACGTGACCGGTCTTGGCTACGCAACCCAGCACCACGCACACATTTGGTCTTCACCAGCAGACGATCAGCTGCATTCTGGAAGAAAATGGGTGCAAAAAATAAAAAGCACTCCTTTTAAATGGGTGTTATTTATATGGGTGCCATTTCACGGGTGCTTTTAAACAAGTGCCATGGCTAAAAGGGCACCCAAACAGTGACCTTGAAAACAATCCCCTGTCCACACGCTTGCCCAGCTCTGAAACACGCTCCTCTCTCCACAACTGCCTCACAACCATTTCTAGAACCACAGAATGGTTTGGGTTGGAAGGGACCTTGAAGATCATCCAGTTCCAACCCCCCTGCCCTGGGCAGGGACACCTCCCACCAGCCCAGGTTGCTCCAAGCCCCGTCCAACCTGGCCTTGAACACCATCCCTTGAACACAGGGATGGGGCAGCCACAGCTTCTCGGGGCAACCTGCGCCAGGGGCTCACCACCCTCACAGCCAACAATTTCTTCCTAATATCTCATCTAAATCTCCCCTCTTCCAGTTTGAAGCCATTCCCCCTCATCCCATCGCTCCCCTCCCTGATCCAGAGTCCCTCCCCAGCTCTCCTGGAGCACTGGAAGGACTCTGGAAGGGGCTCTGAGGTCTCCGCGGAGCCTTCTCTTCTCCAGGCTGAACCCCCCCAACTCTCCCAGCCTGTCCTCCCAGCAGAGGGGCTCCAGCCCTCGCAGCAGCTCCGGGGCCTCCTCTGGCCCCGCTCCACCAGGTCCATGTCTTTCCTATGTTGGGGGGAAGTTCTGCTGAAAATACTATCCCCGTTTTTTAAAAGAACCCACACATCAGAAGTGATCCGGAGACTAATACACAAGTGTATATAAAGTAATTCATGGGAGAATAAAGGACAAAATCGAGTGTCCAGCCTGTTTGGTAGGAGTTTCTACATGCCTGAATGCTACTGAGACCACTCTCCCGTAGGACGCTGGACTCAGCCCCCTGAAGAACAAGGGAACAACAGTTTTGGGGTTTGTTGGGTCAATTATTATCCCTATAAGAGCAGAAATTCACCTCTTTTCACCCCAACCTGTGTACGTGTCTTGGGACAATGGAAGAGTAAAGGAGCAGGTTCCTATCTTCAACCATACCCTGATGTCTAATGGAAGGAAGTCTCCACATATCTGAATCCAAATTCTTACCAGAGACTGGATTCACCTATTATACCAATTACATATAAAAAAAAAAGTAATAAATATGTATTTAAAAATATAGTAAATACAGTGCCTCAGGATTCAAGAGTTTTCTTTCTTACTAGAACTTCTGTGAAATTATTTTATGTGCAAAATTCAGAGTTATGGAAACGTGCCAATGTTTTGATCAAAATCTTTCTAACTTCAAGCGCAACAAATCTGAAATCACAGCTCACCCGTGAATAACGGGGTTTGGAGACATCCACCTTTACACAAAACACAGGACCTGAAGGCAAAAGAGGAGCTGCTAAGCTTCCATTCCTCCCCTTTTCAGTCTGTTCTTCAGAGATGATACATTTCATGTGTTTGCCCTTCCAGGGATTTTTTTTTTTTTCTTAAATATCACCAAGTTTAAAAATAAACCCATGACTTATGGAATTTTAAACATGCTCCACAGGTAGCTTTTGAAATTTAATAGGCAGCAATTACTGGCAAAAGCTTTCTAGTAGAAGAGGAGTTCTCCTCCCTTTAATGTTTTACAGAAAGGGAACTTTCCCCAAAACGTTGCTGTGGGTATTTTGCAGAAAGGAAAAGGCGATAGAAGCTCGCTCTGCCTATTCAGCGAGATACCCGACTACCGAAGCAGCAGTGCTCCCGCAGCTCTCGGTTCGCTGGGAACACAGGCAGGACACACAGCACGCTCACCAGCTCAACCAGGGCAGATACGGTCCTACAGCACCAAAAATGATTCACAGCGGACGTTCCTGTGCTGGGATATTATAAACTGCTCCACTCCCTCCAAGTTTTCTCCTTTTCCCTTAAATTCATTGAGCTGTATACAGCAAAACTAATTTTTTTTTTTCACAGATTAAGTCCTTAAATAATCATCTACTCACGGTGCAGAGCGCAGCATCTACCTACACGGAATGACTCATGGGCACCGTCGCGCTCTGCTATCACATCCCTGTGTGTAGACAGCAGAAGCGGTACTGAACGGGGTTCCCTTCTTTCCTGGACTTAACCACTGAACAAGAGGCACCCCGGGATAACATCAGACTGGCATGTGGAGACACCTTGCAAAACCGTCCAAGCAAGCGAGATTTAGTCTTGCGGTTTGCTTTACCTGGACCCTAAACCTCTCACGACTCAAGAAATTTAGAGGTCAAAGTAACCAGGTTGTGCCAATGCGTGTCTCGGGAGCTACATCGAGAATGGAATCGGTTTTTACTCACCTCATTTTCTTCTTCTCTATTGCAATCCAGCCGAGAAAACATGCAAAAGAAAACATAAAAAGAAAGTGTAAACATCAGGCAGAAACAAGAAACGTAACGTTCGATCTCCAGCACTGCAAACGGGACGGACCCGGGGACACAGAGCGAGGGTAACACCAACCCTACAAATAATACTGCTGCAAGAGATGTCCCTACCAACGTCACCCAACGGTCAAGCAGACACGCCAACCACCTCTGAAGGGGAGCAGGGCATAGTTTTGAAGCTCCATTATTTCAACACTGAAAATTCTGCGTGGACTTTTGACAGAGCAAACCTTTTTCGAGCAAACTGCTGCCTTGGCATTGTCTTCTGAGAGTCTACAAACCAGCCGGAACCTTATTTCAACAGATGCCGCAGACGTAACGCGGCTATAAAAATTTTGAAAATGAGATGTAGGAAGCTGAATTCGGTTCTCTTTTGATTTTAGTATTTTCCTTAGTAGCCCAGAAACAGTGAAAGCATCTGCCTTTCTCATTGCCAGAAACTGAAGATACTTAAAAACGCTTTCTTGCTGTATGACCTGCTATGGATCTGCAGCCCTGGCTAAATTTTTGCTAAACCTTATCAGTTTTCAAACCATCATTCGGCGCTGTCGTGGCGACACGGCGAAAGACTTCTCGCAGAAAAGGTTCACAGATTTCACTTCAAACGTCAGCTAATCGAGAAGTATCAGTTTCTGGAAAAGCAAACCAAAGCTCTCGGTTTCGGCGCGACCCAGGCAGGGACGCGACGCGGTGACAGCGCGGCAATAACCACCTATTTCCCCATTCAAACCATCATCAACGGAGAATTAGGAGCAACCTGCTAGAAAGACCTACCACCAGCGGGAATATACTACCGCCTCTACCAAGGCTCGCGTCCAACTGATAAAAGCTTATTAATAGGCTATAAATTATTCTTACAGCAGCAAGAACGGGGTTTGTTTTCCTTGAGGAAACATGAGCCGTTGAGTTTAAGCAAGCTGTGGAGTACACCAGGGCACGTATGTGATTTAACGGGGTTAAGCGAGCCATGAATTCAAAATACCGCTGCTGCAAAGGAGGTCAGAAGCCCTCCAAGAACAGCACTTTGACACAAATTAGTGCCTAAAAGGAGGTTTCATCTTTAGGATCACAGAAAGTGGAGTTTTAGACTTTCAGGACACCAACGCTGTTGACAGTCACGTATTTTGAGTGTTAAAAACAAGCGTTTACAAGGGGTGAGAATGGTACGGAGGTCTAGCGCAGCCAAGACCCAACACGAACATTGGACTCCACGATCTGAAGGGTCTTTTCCAACCTAAATGATTCCATGAAGACTTTCAACACATCCACAACCAGACGTGTTGTGATACAGCACAGAACAACAACCAACAGACGAAAGCCAGTGGTCCTAAACCAAAAAAGAAATAGCCGCTCCTTTATGCATAAGACCGCAGATTTAAGTAGCTATATATTGGGAAGCAAGTATGAAGTTTAGTATTTATAACAAAAATCCTGCTGTAAAAGTAAAGTAACTAATTCCTCTTAACAATCCTTTTTTGCTCTTCTTGCCGAAACGTTGCATAAAACCAGGATTAAGCTAAAACGCTGGCAAGCTCACAAAGCAGACGTCTCCAAAACCCAAAAGCTAAGAATAAAATTTTCCTTTCCAAGAGAACATGCCTGCGAAACAGCAGGAATCGCGGCACGAGCCGGGCCAGCTCTAAGCTCCCATCCCTCTCAAAGCTTCCAACCACGGCAGCACATTTCCCGAACAAGACGCCGCATCGTTAGAGCAGCCACAGCATCTGCCACCTCAAACGAGCCGCTCCACGGAGGGCGAAGCAGCGGTACGGGGTCAAAGCAGGCAAGAAAACTGCAATACACTGGAGGGGGGGAAAAAGCTTGTTGAGATCCTTCAAAACCCAGAGAAGATCTTGCAGGAGAAAGCGGGCTGCATGAGGAAACGGATGATCTTGCTGCTCTAAAGTCACTTGGTGGGGAGAGTCGTCAGCCCTTGGCGGGGGGAAATTGCTAAAATGTAAGCGGCTTAAAAGGTGGCAAGTGAGGAATCGAAATACCGAAAGATAAAAACCAGTTAAGAAGGGACAAAATAGAAGACGCTGCATGAATTAAACTGGTTGTTTCAAATAAAATAGGTAAGAATGAAGCAGATATGACATCACCGGTAATGTATCTGGTATAGTCCTATGTGCCTGTATGAACCTATATGATGCCTAAACGAGTTTAATTTCCACCACATGGAGAAGTAGAGTAGTAGTTGTTGAGGCCCCATCCCTGGAGGTGTTCAAGGCCAGGCTGGACGTGGCCTTGGGCAACCTGGTCTGGTGGGAGGTGTCCCTGCCTATGGCAGGGGGGTTGGAACTCGATGATCTTCAAGGTCCTTTCCAACCTAAACCATTCTATGATTCTATAAGTAATTCTTCTCAGAGAGGGAAGAGCAGTATTGCCTCTCTGCAGAGGTATTTCAGCCAATTATACCCAAGCGTTTGTCCCTCCTGAATTACCCCTCCATCACCAACTAAAGCAGCCGTCGGCAGCAGAAAGTCGTCCCACCTCGCTCCAGGTGCCCTCGCGCAGGTTAACCCGGATAAAGGCAGCAGCTGGTTTGGGTTACGGATGCCATTTCCATTTACAGCCTCTTCCTTTGCCCCAGATCAAAAAAAACCCCCATATATATATATAAAAATAGATTTCCAAAATTAGTGAACACGTTGCCGTTCGCTCGAAAAACCTATCGCCAAATTCCTCCCACGTTGGGTTTGAAGTTACATAAAATCCCCCACCCTCCCCCCAGTAGAAGCCTGGGGAAGGAGCTGGCACGCAGGAGACCCGGCACAACAAGAGCGTACGCGAGCCGGGGATCCATCCAAACGCCCAACCCCGGAGGTTTTCCAGCGGGTTTCCAGCCCCAGAGGTTTAGAGGAATCCCACTCGTTTCCCTCCGGCTGCACCTTGCTATCTGCAGGTACATAAAAGGAAGAGCGTTATTAAAATTAGGATTGAATTCACGCGCTTAGTGGCTCTTCTCTGTGAATGTCAAGAGAAAGGGCTTCTTAAATACCAAAATAAAACTCAAAGCAAAACTGAAAACTTCTACAAACAAGTGGTTAATAAATAAGATTTCAAAAATTATAAAAAAAACCCCAGGGAACTGTACCACCTTTTATTTATCTACAGCAGCCCTATGTACTAGTATTTAAAAACCAAAATCAGTCTGCCCCTAAAATAAAATTCAAAAGAACAATTTTGCCACTCTGCCACTCAGATGTGCTTAACTAACGGCAAATATCAGTCCGGTAAACAGCAAGATGTGTTCACACACCCCCCAAACGTACGACTGCACCCCACAGCAACCACGGCAGCAAGAAACCCCCAAATCCCCACACCATACAGAGGAGGTCGTGTTTGCAGAAAAGGCTTTTTTAAGGCTATGGACCTACATTCCTACCAAAATTCTTTACATTTTAAATTTATCAATGGCCTGATATAGCATTCTTTTCGCATGTTTTTATTCCCGCAGCTTTCCTACTCATGGAAAGATCCCAACTTTGTCATGGGTGTGTTAATAAAAAAAATAAGGTTTTATTTTAATTCTGAGGTTCTGCTGCTCCAGCATTTTTTGGACGCTTAAACAGCTTGACGGGAATGACACACCTCTCCTTTTTAAGCCGTAATCCACATTGTAATCTCAACTATAGGCAGGCTTTGCTTATGCTAAAAAAGCAAACACACCAAAACCAAACAAAAAAAAATGCCTTCAGGGCTTCTGAAGTCTTAACTGACAACTGCTGGTCTGCATTAAAACAAAACTTTGAAGAGCCTCANTTTTTTTTTTTTTTTTCCCCATTTTTCTCTTCTTAAGTGAAAAATCTGGAAGCCTAAAGCTCTTCTTATCTAAACATCTGCAAGACTAACAACCCTGCAAGCCCACAATGCCCATCGGAGCAGGAGCAGGAGCTGCCCATGATGGGGTATTGTGCGGACATTAGCATAGCTCCATCTGAAAGCCTACCTGCCTGGGCAATCACCTTTCTTTTCCAAGCAAAGAAACAAAATGCAAAACCTCAGCGCTCACCCAGGGGGGGAAAAATCCCAACCTCCAGCCTCTTTGGCTCAGGCCAGGTTAGCCAGAGATGTCCCGCCAACGTGGGGAACGCGGATGGACTTCCATAGCTGCTCATGGAGCCACCAACACGTACCACCACAACCTTCAGCCGCAACACCGGGGTTAAACAAAGCGGAAGGAAACGCAAAGACCTCGGGTGGAAAATTTGCAGTTTCGGCAAGATCCTAAAGCCAAAAAGGAAATATTCGGGTGGATTTCGCCGCAGAACGGGCGAGGTATGACCCGGCGATGGAAGGCTGCACCTCCCGGCTTCTGCCGCTGCCGCGCACCGTGACGCTGTAGGTGTTCGCTCGCTGCTGCTCTCATTCAGCTCCTGCCGCTCTCAAAACCGAACAATTTGATAAAATCCTTAGAGGTCCGAAGCGCTATCACCCGCTCGGTTTATTTGTCTCTAATGTGGCCGGCTAGAGAGAAAAAAAACTAGGACAAACGTGCAGCGGTCCGTAGGATTAACTGAAAATACGGTGCTAAATTGCTGGGAAATCTTTCGCACGGAGCACTGTGCTCTTTATGCCCAAACGCGTCCCAAAAATACTGCACCACACCGGGATAATGTACCACGCGGGGAGGGGGGTGGGGGGAGAAAAATCACTAACAGTATCAATCACCTTATTTAAACAGAAGGTTGAAACCAAGCCAAGCTCTCCGGAAAAGGAGGTCAAGGTAACTGGAAGCATGTACCTGTCCCTGCAGCGCGTCCCCCAGCTCCAGCTCTCCCGTCCCCTGCTTTCCTCAGTCACCATTTGCTGCTTTACACAACATTTTCATAGAATCATAGAATGGTTTAGGTTGGAAAGGACCTTGAAGATCATCGAGTTCCAACCCCCCTGCCATAGGCAGGGACACCTCCCACCAGCCCAGGTTGCCCAAGGCCACGTCCAGCCTGGCCTTGAACACCTCCAGGGATGGGGCCTCAACAACCTCTCTGGGCAACCTGTGCCAGTGCCTCACCACCCTCACAGTGAAAAACTTCTTCCTGATGTTCAATCTAAACCTGCCCTCTTCCAGTCTGAAGCCATTCCCCCTTGTCCTGTCACTACATGCCCTAGTAAAAAGGGCGAGTTTGGAGCAAGTATTTTCAGCGAGTTTGGAGCGGGAAGTTTGGAGCAGGGGAAGAGCCGCCGTCTTCTCCTGTGCCGAAATAGGAAAGAACAGAGAGGACCGAACGCGCCAGGAAAACACGTAGCTGAATAGACGGAAAATATATATTTCTTCTTTCATTTACAAAACCGGTAAGGGCTGAGTGACATCCTGCGTGGTCCCAAGTGTGCCAGAAAGGGATTTTTCTTTTAGCACAGATTACGGGTGACCGGTGTACGGAGTCACCTGTAATCATCGGTGGACGCTCCCTTCTAATACACCCCCATGAAATGAACTTTATAAATCAAGAAAAAACCCCAACAAGAGCCGTTTCAACAGCAGGTACGAAGAAGATGAAGAAACTCAACTGCCGTAGCTTCCACTTCAGGCCAGTCCCGTTTCTCATCTGGCTGGAGGAGAGCCACCGAGAGCAGATTCGAGAGGCATTACAGCACGATATGGAAAACTTATAGCGCTATAAATCTTGACTATGAGCATTTATACTCCATTCTCCGCAGCTGGGGAAAATATAGGCTTAAAAAACAAGAAATAGCCCGAGGTAAAATGCCTGTTCTTCGCCAGCTGGCAGCGCCGGCGAAGGGACTTCTGCTCAAGCTGTGAATTAAGCCCTGGGTCCGGCGGAGCCCGTGCCGACCCTTCCCGGGGCAGGTCCACCCAACAGTGACCAAACCCTACAGAGAAGGGAAAGAAAATCAAGGGGGAAAAGGATGATTTTGGAAAACAATTTGGTTTTGCTGCTGCTCCTCTTGCGAGGGAAGGTGGGTCAGAGAAAGGAGACGTTGGCAGGAGCACGTGAAAAGCCACAGGTTGAGGGTTTGGGGTGGGTTTTTTTGGCCAAAGCTTCACTTACTAACTATTTAGCTATCTGTGTGTTAATAATATTAGTGTTTTAGAGAAGCTAAACCACGACATCCTCGCCTCTGGCAAGCCATGGCAAACCAGGACAGAGGATCTTGTGCTTCAGGAAAAAGACCCGGTTAAAAAGAAAACAATTTCCAGTGGTCTCCAGTCTTCTGCTCCAATAAAAGCATGGCAGCACCCCGCTCCTTCCCCAAAACTGCCCGGGAATTCCCAAACTCACCACCACGCACACTGCTCCCGCTCTTCCCTTTCTGCTCAGTGCCAGGGCACGGCTAAAGAAGAAACGAAGTTTGAAATCGTGACAGCGATCATCAGAAGCAATGCCGTTCCCATGGCAGCCGGGCAGGGGATTTACCCACAGAGCACCGACACGGCAAAGGGATGGACCAGGACAGACGGAGCGACAGAAGAGCGAAGACAGGGCACAAACCCACAGCTTAACTCGCAACCACGGCTTCTGGCTCAGTACCATGGCAGCATCAGTCCTTGGAAAGCTTCCTCCTCCTCCTCCTCCTCCTCTTGGAGCAGGGAAGGAGAGATTTCAGCAGCATCTTTCAGAGTCAGCATCTTCCCATCAACAAGATTGAAACGGGATCGCTATTCAGGTAATCCCTGCCTCAAAATCACCTCCTTCCCATGCGATCACGCACAAAGAGCAGCAAAAGGAAACGTTCCACACACACAAGGTGCTCTTAAACCTCTTTTTCCCTACCTGATGCAATTAACTCCTAAAATGCGTGCGCACCCCTGAGCCGTCTGTCCGTCCAGGGCTACGGTCGCCCCTGGGGAAGGATGAGGTTGGATCTAACACAAATGCAGTTTATCACCTCCGGCTTATCACCGGCAAGCAGGGGAGAAGATGCAGGATGGCGCGACGGGGCTCTCTCCCTGTGGGGTACCACCGGTGGGATGGAAATCGCACAAAGAAACCCCAAAACCACATTAAAACCCAACAGTCGGCGGCAGCTTTACAACCCGGCGTGGTGCGCTCCCGGCATCGGAGCACACCGCGGCGGGTCAGGCAAGCTCGTCGTTTCACTAATCACCTTCACCGCCACGTGGAACCATTGCTCACGATTCAAAAAGCTGAAATTAAAACCTCCTTCCTCCCCGCCAGGGTTTAGGCCAGGCTGAAACGCTCGGGGTGGGCTCCTTAGCTCCGCAACAGCCCGCGTGCAACCCGAAAAAGTCACTAAGGTGGTCAACCCCGCTCCAAACCTTTTTTTTTTAATTTTAACCTGTCCCCCCCATCCCACCTGTATTTATTTCCAGGCCACAGACATTTTCATACATCTATACATCATCTAAACCAGCGGCTGTGATGCTGGTTTAGGAGGAAGGTGGTTTAGGAAGAAGCGCTTCCATGGTACAACCATACCCTTAAGGCATTTCTACCAGCACAAAACCGCTTTTAGTCCTTAAAAAAGACAAAAAAAAGTTTAGTCCTACAGCACAAAACCGCTTTTAGTCCTTAAAAAAGAAAAAAAAAGTTTAGTCCTACAGCACAAAACTGCTTTTAGTCCTTAAAAAAGAAAAAAAAAGTTTAGTCCTAAGTGTTACACATCACTGCTACCCCCACCGCATGCCCTGGGGATACCCACCCTGAGCCAAAACCGCTCTCCACCACCAGGAGAAGCAGCAAATATCTTCTAAGGCTCTGCTGCGGATTTGTAGGAAATACCCTCCGAGCTCATTAAAAAAAAGGAGAGAAAGCAAGTGCCAGGCTCCTGCAAAACCGCCTCTCGCGTACGGCGTCTGCTGTCGTAACCCGGCGGGGACGGTCCCGTTCGACTCAACTGCCGCGGTACAGCATCCGCAGGCACCGCCACGTTATACACCGGTAATGTTTCCAGGCTCAGAGGGAAAAAAGGGAATTAATGGAATTAGTAAAAAAAAAACCCCAAAAGTTTGTTTTTTAATTTTCCTCAAATCCCATGCAATCACCAGGCTGCACAGGAATAAATCAGCGCGTGCTGAATGAAATAATAATAATAATTCTTGATTCTATGATTCTATGAATAAAGTTAAGAGATGTGCCATACCAAGCAAATAATTTCAGGATTTAAACCCTGCTCTAAAGCAAGCGGCTCCATCCAGCTGCCACGTAATCCGGGGCCCAAGTTCTACCAACGCTTCTCTAAAGCGCTCCTCCGCAGTGACGGGGGAAGCAGGGGAAGGCGAGGAACCCGAAAGCACGCTGAATTTTTTTCAAAGAGTAATCAGAAATATCTAAGCTGACTTACGATCATTACCACCAGCGACCAGCACAGGGTTTCCCTCTTGGCAGAGAAGTGAGCGGGACACGCAGAGACTTTTGAGGCTTCATCTGACCTGAGCAGTGGCTGTGGGGAATGAGGTTTATATGCTAAAAAAGGGGAAGAAAAAAAAAAAAAGGCAATGCCCCTCCCTCGAGGGCAGGCACACAGTGGGGGAAGGATTCGCTCCCCAAGGCTGAGCGGGACTCCCCCCCCCACGGCAGCCCACCGCCTCCCAGGCTCCAGCGCATCTTCTGCGGGCGACTTCTCGCCCGCTGCACGTCTGCACTGGGGGAAAAACCAAGGGGGAGAGGGGTTCTGTCCCTCCTTCGCCTCCTGCTCCCATCAGCTGGATGAGACCTTCAGAGGTTATCGCCACCAGACCTCCAGCAGGGGGGAACCATCCCGCTTCACCTGCTGGATTTGGGAGCAAATTCCTAACCTGACCTTATCAAGGCATCACCAAGCCTGCATGACAAATACCCATCCCTGGCACCGCAGGACACCTTTGTCTCCTCAAATGCCATGCAAATAAAGATTCCTCCCTCTTGCAGAGCCTTGCAGACGGCTACCTGCTTCAGGAGAAGGTTGGCCACACCAGTGTTGCAGAAGTCTACCTCCTTCAGAAGGAGGTTGACCACACCGGTGCTGCAGAAGTCTACCTGCTTCAGAAGAAGGTTGGCCACACTGGTGCTGCAGAAGTCTACCTGCTTCAGAAGAAGGTTGGCCACACCGGTGTTGCAGAAGTCTACCTGCTTCAGGAGAAGGTTGGCCACACCGGTGTTGCAGAAGTCTACCTGCTTCAGGAGAAGGTTGACCACACCGGTGTTGCAGAAGTCTACCTGCTTCAGGAGAAGGTTGACCACCCCGGTGGCCTCGCTGGTTGGCCTTGGGGAGGTCTCCCACGACCCGAAGAGCCCGGTGTCACCAGGTGAGGTGGAAACATCTGCACTGGCCACGCTGGGACGCAGTTGGACGTGTGCTACCAGCAGTGTTGGGCGTGGAGATGTGTCACCTTCGTGGTCCCCAGCATCCCCCTCTCCACAAAAGAGAAAGCAGGCAGGAGCAGTCCCATCCTCTGCACCCCAAGCTTGAAAGGTTCTTAAAAGATGTACCCTACAAACTTCACACGCAAGTAAAACCATTAAATTTTAGTGTACTTTTTTCACCTTGAGTCACCCTAACGAGATCACCTTGTGATTCACCAACCGCTTCCATAATTTGCCATATTCAAGCCTGAGGTGGCAAAATGTCCCGTCCTTACCCTAAACTCACCCCAAATTTAAGAAGAAGGTGCTTTCCCATAATCAGGTGTCCCTAAATTCAGACTCCACAGGGCAGAAACAGCAACCCGCGCCGCGCTCCCCGAAAAACTCCGGCGTCTCAGCCCTGGAAGTAAAGCACCGCAACGCCCCAGCCAAGCTTCAGGTTTGCTGCTTTAATATAAAATCCTTAACGTATTTATTCCTTACACGATTATAGATGAAGTTTAATCTTCTATTACAAAACCTGCCTGGCAGGTTAAGTCAGCAGCGGGAGACATCTTGGGAGCTGCTCTCAATTTAATAAAAGAAAATCAAACCGAGCTGCCTGCAACACCAACTCCGGGCGAACCCAGCGCTGGAAATCAAAGTATTTTAGCGAAATTAAACCCCACTTCACGCGGCAAGAAGAAATGAGAGCTAATGAGCGAAAACCTGCGCCCCCCCTATCGCTCTGCGACATCGCGGCCGGTTGCTGTGGCAATGCTAAACACAAGGTGACACCAAGCAGGGAAATTATCGGAGGAACAGATAAATTCAACCCCCTTCAGCCTCCTCTATACCAGAAATTCGCAATAAAAAAATTCGCAATAAAAAAAAATGCGAGTTGGGAATGAGTTGCGCAAGCAAACTCCAAGGATGAGGCTCCAGAGTTTTTTTTTTCTGTTGGACATGGATGCTCCAGAAAGCTGCAAATGTTAAAAATAATCGTTTTCTGCTAACTCAGAACGACACGCTTTTTTATTTCTAGCTGCAAAACCTCCGCCGATGCGTTCCAACTGGAAAGGCGATAATACAAGTACAAAGTGGAAACGGTAAAATCTTTGAGCGATGGTGGGGAAGAGCCATCGGGAATCAGCATTTGGGCCTGAAAATGGTGTTTAAGGTCGAGCGTTGCTCAGGGTCCACCTCCTTCCCCAGCCCCACACCTCATCAATGTTTTGGGTCAAATTCTGACTCCTGGCCCACCTTTCTCCTGGAAAAGGAGGAAAGACATGGACCTGGTGGAGCGGGGGCAGAGGAGGCTCCGGAGATGCTGCGAGGGCTGGAGCCCCTCTGCTGGGAGGACAGGCTGGGAGAGTTGGGGGGGTTCAGCCTGGAGAAGAGAAGGCTCCGCGGAGACCTCAGAGCCCCTTCCAGTGCCTAAAGGGGCTCCAGGAGAGCTGGGGAGGGACTTTTTACTGGGGCATGGAGTGATAGGACAAGGGGGAATGGCTTCAAACTGGAAGAGGGGAGATTTAGGTGAGATATGAGGAAGAAGTTGTTGGCTGTGAGGGCGGTGAGCCCCTGGCACAGGTTGCCCAGAGAAGCTGTGGCTGCCCCATCCCTGGAAGTGTTCAAGGCCAGGTTGGACGGGGCTTGGAGCAACCTGGGCTGATGGGAGGTGTCCCTGCCCAGGGCAGGGGGGTGGACTAGATGGTCTTCAAGGTCCCTTCCACCCCAAACCATTCTGTGATTCTATGAATTTCAGGTCTCGGTCCACATCAGTGCCCGGGATTCTCAGGGAGATGGTCTGGAGGATGGCAACCTCTGGGATGGATCCCGAAAGGCTGAAGCTCGCTGGGAAGGGGCAGCTGGAAAGATGGTGCATTTTTACGGAAGTTTCAAAAAAAAAAAAATAGTAAGAGAAATGTCAGGAAAAAAGTCAGGGAAAAAAAAAATCATCTCTTTCAGTAAGTGTCCTACCAAACCTACAAAAACCAGAGCCACACTTTGACTTTCTCCAGACTTTTCCTCGATGAATCCTACCAGTTCCGGCAAGGAAAAATGAAAACGAAGCGTAGCCCGGGATGCTGTAAAATGGAAACAGCGGCACTGCTCCTGCCGGCCCTGCCTGCGGGGTTACGGGGCTGTGCAGATGCGGGCGTTGAACCCCCAACGATGATCTGGCCCTGTGGACCACAGCCTTTCGGCTCCTAATCGCTTCCCACAGCACCAAGGCAGTTCCACCAAAGCAGCTTGCACAGCTCCACCGGTACACCACGGCTCATCTCCTTAGTAAATCTAAATAATCATCTAAATAATCAAGTGCAGCTAGGCTGTTAATTGGGACAAAGGTCAAATGCATATGGCAAACCTATTCATTTTTCTTCATGTTTCTGTCTATTAAAAATAGGTGTTTATAAATCCTCTCTCCCTCTCTGTCTAAATATACACGCAAACAATTTATATTTAGAATTACGTCACCAGATCTCCAACACAGGACGTCGAAGGAAGGCTGTCACCTATCCGCTTTAAGCCATTGCAAGGAAAATACTAAACTGCAGAGGGAAAATTACAAATAATTAAGACGAGAACCATCCGAAAGCCTTTCCCCTTCAAAAACCAGGGATTCCTCCACCTCTTTTCCGAGCGATCACCTAACCGTAGGATTTAGGAGAGCTGAGTTTATACATTAGCCGCTCTTGCATATTAATTGTGGAGTGTGTAATTATCCATGCACGTGTCCGGGTGACTAAAGGTACATGGAACGACTTGGAACTCAAAATATATTGCCTGGGTAGCCTACAGCTGCTAAATTTCCTCATTTTTGAGAAACCCAACTGCTGGAGCACACCCTCCCAGGGAGGCATCCCGAGGCCACGACTTTCCCTGTCCCATTGGCACACATCATTCCATCCTTAGTCACTCCACCGTAGAGGAGGCACCACCGATCCCACAGACCTAAAACCTTAAAAACTAAAGGAAAAAAGTATTCCCAGCGTGCTAACACACAGCCAGCTCCTGGAAAAATGCACGGTTTTCCTATTTCTAGGCATCTGGATTGGCAGAAACCACAGGGACTTCAACTGCTCGAAGCCAAACTGTGGAGCTCTCTTTTTTTTTCCCTCCCTTTTTTAATTTTCCCTGAAGCTAAACACTGCAGATCTACCCTGCCTTCGCTGCGTGCCGCGTTTCTGGACCACAAGCAGATGGAAAAGGAGGAACGACGGAGCGGTGGGTGGAAGCTGCCCAAGAACCCAGGGCAGAAGGACAAGCCAACAGGTCCTCCTCCCTCAAAACCCAACAATGACAAGAAGACCCAAAGTTGGGTACCAAAAACCAGGGAGAAGACGAATTCTCCAAGAGCAAAGCTACAAACCTCAGGCTTCATTTTTAAGAGAACTGGGCAACGGTACCAAAAACGCACTGTGGATGGAGTAGGAAAAAGGCAAGAGAAGAGGGCAACCAGCAGTGCTGCACAGCGTCCACATCTCCTTCCTGGAGATCCCCAACCTGGAGATAAACGACCTGACTTAATTCAGCTCCACTGCAAGCAACCGGCCTCAGAAAGTTCAGGTCCAGCTGGGAATTGCCTTAAGACAACATCAAAAATAATAAATCCAAGTGAGAAATCTGTCTGATAACCTACTGGCCGGCCAGGCGAGCAAGTGAAGGTCTCCTCCTGTGACCGAGACAAATTCGGACGTATAAATTTAATACTAATAATTGACATTAAATAAACTGACTTTTCAGAGATGTTAAGGCTTAAGCACGGAGCTGAAAAACCCTCAGGTACGCTCAGGCAGCGAGAGCCAAGTTTCTCCCTTACTACTCTCGATTTCGCACCCTGTGGGACTGTCATTAGTCCCCTTAATAAGGAGGAGGAGCGTTCGAAGGGAAATGCAGGTGTAAAACCGAGCCTTTCCCTTCCATTAGCAGCTCCCCGATGGATACAATATACTCAAGGACCCAAATTTGGGTATTTAACCACAGTACATTTGCCAGGAGCTTCTGCCTTGTGCCGAGGGCACTGACGTTACCGATTGTTCTCCCTAGAGAAAAGCAGAAAATAGAATCCAGATGCCTACAAGAAGCAAAACATGATCTAGTCCCAAAGCGGCACGAACGGTGAACGGCCCACAAGTCTCCACAGCCACAACGCGCATTTAAAAAAACCCATAGTAATAGCCACAACCNCCCGTAGTAATAGCCACAACCAAAAACCTGAATTTTTAGACTGTTTGAATCCATACCAAGTCACACTAACAAAACCATTGGGGTTTTCAAACGCACCAGCTCTAAACCCCGACCCCACCAAACCACCCATGCACGCCACCAAGCCCCACCAGCATCACCGGCCTGCAGAGATGCAGGATGGCAGGAAGACCATCTTCCCCCAAAATGGAGCTAAATTCAAGCTGGGGAGGTCCACCTGCAGCAGAGCACAGAAGAAGCAGTGGATAAATATATTCCAGCCAGAGAGTGTGCAAGAGAACCTGCTGCAGCACATTTGGTTTCCGTCGTAATGTGCAGACACTGGCTGAAGAACTCCCCGAGACTCTCCACCTNAAGCAAAACATGATCTAGTCCCAAAGCGGCACGAACGGTGAACGGCCCACGAGTCTCCACAGCCACAACGTGCATTTAAAAAAACCCGTAGTAATAGCCACAACCAAAAACCTGAATTTTTAGACTGTTTGAATCCATACCAAGTCACACTAACAAAACCATTGGGGTTTTCAAACGCACCAGCTCTAAACCCCGACCCCACCAAACCACCCATGCACGCCACCAAGCCCCACCAGCATCACCGGCCTGCAGAGATGCAGGATGGCAGGAAGACCATCTTCCCCCAAAATGGAGCTAAATTCAAGCTGGGGAGGTTCACCTGCAGCAGAGCACAGAAGAAGCGGTGGATAAATATATTGCAGCCAGAGAGTGTGCAAGGGAACCTGCTGCAGCACCTTCGGTTTCCATCGTAATGTGCAGACACCGGCTGAAGAACTCCCTGAGACTCTGCGGCCAACCAGGTGAAAGCTGGATGGAGTTTCTTTGCTAATAGGAAAACTCCCGTAAACACCATCAGCACGTACTCAAGTCGCCTGTAGTCCAGCTCCCCAACTCAATATCCCACCTCCTACAGCCAGCGTGGAGCTCCACCTCAGCAACAACGATGCCCCATCATTGGCAGTGTTCAAGGTCAGGTTGGACAGGGCTTTGAGCAACTTCATCTAGTGGAAGACGACCTTGCCCACAGGTTGGACTGGATGATCTTTAAAGATCCCTTCCAACCCAAACCATTCTGTGAATAATTCCCATGAAGAATTAAGGCTGAGCCTGATGATTTACCGAGCTCGGCGTGCGTCACCGGGCT
>VUYV01000737.1:65563-81358 GCA_008711295.1 Anarhynchus alexandrinus | reverse complement strand
CACCACCACCGCCACCACCACCACCACCACCCCCGGGGCGGGCAACCGCACCGCCGGGGACGGGCCGGCACCGCCCGCCCGATCGCCGGGATCAGGCGGGGGAGCCCCGCGGCCACACCGGGATCATCCCCACCAGGCCGACCGGGACCCCACCGGGATCAGCCATGGGGTCACCGAGATCTTCCCGGCATCACCGGGACCACACCGGGATCAGCCGTGGGGTCACCGAGATCTCCCCGGCATCACCGGGACCCCACCGGGATCAGCCGTGGGATCACCGAGATCTCCCCGGCATCACTGGGACCACACCGGGATCAGCCCTGGGATCACTGAGATCTCCCCTGGATCACTGGGATCACAACAGGATCAGCCATGGGATCACCAAGATCTCCGCGGCATCACCGGGACCACACCGGGATCAGGCACGGCACCCCCAGGGTCACCCCTGGGATCACACCGGGATCACCCACAGGATCACCGGGGCCACACCAGGCACCGGGAACACACCAAGATCAGCCATGGGATCACCAAGAGCTCTCCAGGATCACTGGGACCACAGAAGGATTAGCCACGGGATCACCGAGACGTTCCTGGCATCACTGGAACCACACCAGGATCAGCCGCAGGACCACCAAAATCTCCCTGGCATCACTGGGACCACACCAGGATCAGCCATGGGATCACTGAGAGCTCCCTGAGATCACTGGGACCACACCAGGATCAGCCACAGGACCACCAAGATCTCCCCAGCATCACTGGGACCACACCAGGATCATCCATGGGATCACTGAGAGCTCCCTGGGATCACTGGGACCACACCAGGATCAGCCACAGGACCACCAAGATCTCCCCAGCATCACTGGGACCCCACCAGGTTCTCACCGGGATCACCAGGGTCACCATCACCCCTGGGAACTGGGATCACCAGCATCCCCCGGGATCTCCTGTACGCCGGGGCACCAGCACCTCAGGATCACCCACAGCCCAGGACATCAGCACCCCTGGGACCACCAGCACTCCCAGGATCTCCCTCAGGATTACCGGCACTCCAGGATCACCAGCATCCCTGGAATCTCCCCTGGGATCACTGGCACTCCTGGATCACCTCCAGGATCACCCCGACTCCCAGACACTGGCACCAGGGGACACCAACACCCCGGGGATCACCAGGACCCTGGGATCACTCCCGGGACTCGGGCACCCCGGGATCACACCCGGGACAGCCCTGGGATCACAACCCAGACACCCCCAGGCCCCACCGGCCACCCAGACCCACTCTCCCGTGCCCACCCCGTTCCCCTGCTCTAAGGAGGCACCAGGTCTCGGCGCCCCGGGGCCGTGCCTGTCCCCTGTCCCCAGGCCCCGCCAGCGCCCAGCCCGCGTTTCAGAGAAGAACACCACAAAATCCACTAAAATCTACTCTTGTCCTTTCACAGGTTGTTTTATTTCACCACCTCCCCAAAAAACCCGGGGAGAACTCCTCCAGTGAGGCGGTGCCGGAGCACCACAGGATACCCCACCTGCTTTCGGGGTGCAGTAGGACCTTCCCGCTCACGCGGGAGCCTCAAAACTACATTTGCAGCATCCAAANTTTTTTTTTTTTTTTCCCCCAGATTTGGGATCACGGCACGGGCAGCAGCGGTGCGGGAACCCACGGGGACGAGGTGGGTGGCACCGAGCAGCACCCCCGGGGACCAGGGGGAAGCAAAGGAGGGGTGGGTGGAGGTGAAGGTTGAAAGAAGTTCGCGTGGAAACATTTTCCTGGGAAATTCAGCCTGGGTTGAACTTCCAGCAGCTTTATAAGCCGTTGGAAATGGATAATTACAAAGAAAAGGTGTTTTTTAGGCTGTTCGCCGCAGCGTTTGTGGGGGAGCAGGTGCCGTTACAGTAACAGAGGTGAGCGGCAACAAATTAAACCAAACCGAACAGGATAGACTAATTAATATCCCCAGCGTTCCATGTAAACGGGGTTGGCATGTGGAAAACCTCTGACCCGGGATGCTGCCACCATGGCTGGTGCCGGTTTTGGCACCGGGGACCGTTCATCCCTCGTCCCATCGCTCAGCCTTAAAAGCTCCAGCCAAGCGCCGGTGGTTTTTCCAGTAGCCCCAGTGATGTGCCAGCGGGTTCTCCAGTAACCCCAGAGATTCACCAAGCTTTGGCCAGGGTGTTCCCAATGGCCGCAGAGCACAGGTGCTACATTTTGGGGGCTTTTAGCGTTATTCTTCCAGCTCCCCCCCATAATTTTGAAGTTCTCGGGGCTCCCCAACCTCCTGGAGCGATGAAGAAGCGACTCCCACCTGCAGTGGCTCCGAACGTGGACCAGACTCTGCTGCGCTCGGCAGCACCCACTGGCTGGAGCAACAGAGGGCAAATGCCAAGTGCCACCCAAAACACATTGTTGACACAAAAATCGTGGGTGACACTTTTATTCCTTGCAGAGACAAGAAACAGAAACACCAAAGAGGAGCCGGATCCTAAGAGCTCCTTCAAGCCAAGCCTGGAGCTTGACCAGCACCTATATACAGAATCCCAGACTGGTGAGGGTTGGAAGGGACCTTTGGAGCTCCCCCAGTGCCACCCCCTGCCACAGCAGGGGCACCTCCAGCAGTGGCACAGGACGGCGTCCAGGTGGGTTTGGAATGGCTCCAGAGTGGAAGACTCCCCACCTCTCTGGGCAGCCTGTGCCAGTGCTCTGCCACCCTCACAGGAGAGAAGTTCCTCCTCAGGTTCAGATGGAACTTCCTATGGTCACGTTTGTGCCCGTTCCCTCTTGTCCTGTCACTGGGCACCACTGAACAAAGACTGTTCCCATCCCCCTTGCACCCTTCCTTGAAGGATTTATAAGCGTTGAGAAGATCCCCCCTCAGTCTTCTCTTCTCCAGACTAAAAAGCCCCAAGTCCCTCAGCCTTTCCTCATCAGAAAGATGCTCCAGTCCCCTCATCATCTCTGTAGCCCTTTGCTGGACCCTCTCCAGCAGTTCCCTGTCCTTCTTGACCCGGGGAGCCCCGAACTGGACACAGTGCTCCAGATGTGGCCTCCCCAGGGCAGAGCAGAGGGGGAGGGTGACCTCCCTCCACCTATATACGGGTCCATGTCCAAACGTAGCTCCTCAGAGCCACGGCTGTGGTACAGAGAGGAGCAACGGAGGAGCCAACACTGATGGCAGTTTAGGCTGGAGGAACCACCTCNTCCCACCTGCAGTGGCTCCGAACGTGGACCGGACTCTGCTGCGCTCGGCAGCACCCACCGGCTGGAGCGACAGAGGGCAAATGCCGAGTGCCACCCAAAACACATTGTTGACACAAAAATCGTGGGTGACACTTTTATTCCTTGCAGAGACAAGAAATAGAAACACCAAAGAGGAGCCGGATCCTAAGAGCTCCTTCAAGCCAAGCCTGGAGCTTGACCAGCACCTATATACAGAATCCCAGACTGGTGAGGGTTGGAAGGGACCTTTGGAGCTCCCCCAGTGCCACCCCCTGCCACAGCAGGGGCACCTCCAGCAGTGGCACAGGACGGCGTCCAGGTGGGTTTGGAATGGCTCCAGAGTGGAAGACTCCCCACCTCTCTGGGCAGCCTGTGCCAGTGCTCTGCCACCCTCACAGGAGAGAAGTTCCTCCTCAGGTTCAGATGGAACTTCCTATGGTCACGTTTGTGCCCGTTCCCTCTTGTCCTGTCACTGGGCACCACTGAACAAAGACTGTTCCCATCCCCCTGGCACCCTTCCTTGAAGGATTTATAAGCGTTGAGAAGATCCCCCCTCAGTCTTCTCTTCTCCAGACTAAAAAGCCCCAAGTCCCTCAGCCTTTCCTCATCAGAAAGATGCTCCAGTCCCCTCATCATCTCTGTAGCCCTTTGCTGGACCCTCTCCAGCAGTTCCCTGTCCTTCTTGACCCGGGGAGCCCCGAACTGGACACAGTGCTCCAGATGTGGCCTCCCCAGGGCAGAGCAGAGGGGGAGGGTGACCTCCCTCCACCTATATACGGGTCCATGTCCAAACGTAGCTCCTCAGAGCCACGGCTGTGGTACAGAGAGGAGCAACGGAGGAGCCAACACTGATGGCAGTTTAGGCTGGAGGAACCACCTCCTGGAGCGTGTCCAGAGAAGGGCGATGGAGCTGCTGAGGGGTCTGGAGCACAACTCCTGTGAGGAGCGGCTGAGGGACCGGGGGGTGTTCAGCCTGGAGAAAAGGAGGCTGAGGGGAGACCTTCTCGCTCTCTACAGCTCCCTGAAAGGAGGGGGTAGCGAGGGGGGGTCGGGCTCTTCTCCCAAGGAATAGGCGATGGGACAAGAGGAAACGGCCTCAAGTTGCACCAGGGGAGGTTTAGGTTGGATATTAGGAAAAACTTCTACACTGAAAGGGTTATCAAAGACTGGAAGAGGCTGCCCAGGGCAGTGGTTGAATCGCCATCCTTGGATGTATTTAAAAGCCGTCTAGATCTGGTGCTCAGGGACATGGTTTAGAAGTGGACCCGGCAGAGTTAGATAACAGTTAGAGATGATCTTAACGGTCTTTTCCAGCCATAACGATTCTATGAGTGTCTGATCTCGCATCTCTCATCATTTTGGGTAAATCGCAGGACCAGCCCAGCTCTGCCCCAGTAAGACTGATGTGGTCATGAACCATTTGCAGCAGGAGGGAGGAGACGGGACCCTCCTGGCTGGGTATTCGGGATACGAACTTCCCCGGCATGTGCCAAGCTGCAATGAGCTTCCCACCTCCACTGGTGCTGGAGGAGGAGGACTTCCAGCAGGCCTTCAGCTCGGCGGGCGATGATAACAGCCGCCTGACGAAGCAGCACGGTGTGTCCTCTGGAGCTTTCCACCGTGATCTCCCCCTGGATCTGAATCGCTTTCCCGAAAAGCGGTGGGCAAACACTGCCCTATTCCTGCTGCACCGGGGTGGGGAGGGTGCTGTGAATCACTGCTGCCATGTCTAACGTCAGGCAGCTGATGGAAACGTGGCTCTGCTGCGTGCGCCTCTCCAGCCCCTTCCTCTCTCCAGGAGCCCAAACGTCCCCGGGGTTGCTTCAATCCAAGGGAGGACTCGCTCTCACCCAAACCCGGTTCCTCGGGATCCACCTTGAGAGCATCAAACTAGCAAAGACGTAACTTGACGCTTCCTCGAGAACAAGCCCAGGAGGCCGTTGCCTCCAGCGCAGCAGGAAGGAGGGAGGCAGAAGCAGCCCAGGTTGTCCGCAACACACGTCTCCATCGTGACGCCGCGTTTTCCGGAGACGCTCAGAAAACCCAGCGTTGCTATTTGAGCTCCCTGGCTTGGTTCCTGTCCAAACAGCGGGTTTGATTACCAATAACTGTCAGTCTGGCTGCACAAAAGTTGGGTGGTGAGGCGTTGGGGGTTTTTTTTCCTACTGTTTATTTTTGGTAAATCTGTTGTGGACACGAACGCAGGGCACTTTCTGAGGTGATGTTGCTCGTATTGAATGCCGGGTTCCAGGCTGAACCCGAATCTGCTACATGACGTGCAGAAACGACAGGGGTTTGTTCTTCCCGGCAGCTGTGACGAGCCCGGGTTTCTTGCGCATTTGCTCGAGGGACGACATGGTTCTGGTGTACGTGTGCTGGCAACAGAAAACAAAAAAGGATTTTGAAAATGAGCTCAGTTTTCAGAGCAGAATTCTTACTGGTAAAAGTTTTTTTCCTGAAAAATAACCGAACAAACACCTTCCCAACCTTCCCACGTGGTGCTGGAAAAAGCTGCCCAAATAAGCCCTGTCACACCAGCATTGCTCTACTGGTGGCAGATGCCAACAGGCTCAAAGGAGGGCACAAGAAGCCCTGGGAAGTTCTCCTCCCAAGCAACTGAAGGGCTCCTTTTGAGATATTTTCCTTAAAAATGTTAAATGATAGATATAAATATATAGTTGTGCAGCCCTTTTACTCTCATAAACACCCGATCTTTTTGAAGTCCTCCTAAGCTCAGGGCCTCGGTGGTATCTTGCCGGGAAGGAACTAGAAGTGAGAATTGCTGAAACTGGTTTTTAGCAGAAGAGCAGCTGAGATTACCTTTTGATCGGTCTTCATTTTCGCCTTGTAGAACGAGACTGAAGCTGGGCAGGCTGGCAGCGTCGCCTCCTGCATCCGCTCAAACCTCTCCTGCACATCTTCCTCCTGCCAGCAGAAAGACAGACCCCACTCCATGTGAAAAACGCACGTCTGGAGACACAGAGGTCAACCGATCCCGTTTGTCACATTGAACGCTGATTCAACCATCTTTCCGAAGCCTCAGAAGTGAGAGGTCCTCCCTTCCCACGCCTCAGGTGAGCAGATTTGGGCAGGACTTTGGGCAAAACCCATCTGCAAGTGTAAAACCCCAAAGGGAGTTCCCTCAGCTGTCTTCTCACGGTCATGCTCTGCCCGTAACTACCCACAGGACAGTCTCCCTTCCACTGCAAGATAATGTCACAGGTTGAAGGAGGGCTGAGCTTCAGCGTGGTCCCCCCTGAGCCCGGCTAGCTGACGTCCATGCCCACACTTCTCCAGGGAACCGCCTGGAAGGCATGAGGAAGAAGTTTTTCACTTTGAGGGTGGTGAGGCACTGGAACAGGTTGCCCAGAGAGGGTGTTGAGGCCCCATCCCTGGAGGTGTTCAAGGCCAGGCTGGACGTGGCCTTGGGCAACCTGGTCTAGTGGGAGGTGTCCCTGCCTATGGCAGGGGGGTTGGAACTCGATGATCTTCAAGGTCCCTTCCAACCTAAACCATTCTACGATTCTATGATTCTATGAAGAGGAACGTGGGTTGAATAGAAGTATGATTTTTTAAGATATCACCTTGTGTATAATGTTTTCGTGCCAGATTTGAGGATAGCTCTAGCAGATCCTTAGGTCACCTTCTCTGGGGGTTCATGAGTAGCCTGGAGAAGGTGACAGTGAAGTTCTGGCGTGATAAAAGGCAAGCGGCCAAACTGAATCAAGCCAAGAGTAAAGGATGCACACCCTGGACAAATGGGTTAGAACGGTAAAGGAAGAGCCAGTCTGGAAAAGGGCAAATAGTTCTAAGCAGGAAACAAACCTCCAGAGAAAAATGAGGTGGTTCCCTCCCAGACCCAGTACGGGCCTCAGCACAGCCAGTGACAGTGACTGGGAAACCGCAGTGAAGTGTCCAGTAAAAGGAACAAGAGGAGAAACCAGCACTGAGCAGCATTACCAGGGACACTGTTTATCCTCCGCCTGAAGATTTCTGCCTGTAACATCAACAACTTGACACAGCTACAAAGCATTGCTAAAAGGCACGCTTCGTTCGTCTTTGGGGTTCGAATCGATGTGATGACATGAAATCCGGGGCTGGAAACCACTAAGGGAGTTTCTATGAATATATTGAGTAACTTGGGTTAGTAAAAGTGACTGCTAATGATGGTTTTCCTTTTTTCCCCCAAAGAGTGACATCCTGGACTTATGCAGTCAGTCCGGGTTTTCCTGTTGACCTCATTAGGTGCATCACTTTATCCAAAGGGGTTTGGGTTGGGTTGGTTTTTTTTTTTTTTTGCTCTTTCCCATACAGGTCTGGATCGGCAGCTGAAATCTTCCACAGTCTGGTAGATCACAACAATCTGTTTAAAAGTAAACTCACTACATATGTTTTTTTCTCACATCATGTTTGTTATTCGTTCTCTCCAGGGAACTAATTCAGTCGGATGGGAAGAACCTGTCTCTGATCAGCTTTAAAACCCTCCATATGCTTTTTCTAGAAGGGAGTAAAGAAAATGCTTCACTGAGATTTAGTCAGAATAATTGCACCAGGAGACAAAGTTTCTTTTCTGTTTTCCTTCTAAAAAGCCAAAGCCATCCTGTCCCCCACCAGACGTTGGCTAGAAATGGGGCTGCACATTCGGGGAAGGGGTCACACAGCTCACACCCTCCTTATTCTCTTTCCCAAACACCTGCAGATGTCCCCCTGCTCCTGGCAGGTATGACCTCCTAGGAGAGACGGACCTAGGACCTGTCCCCAAAAGCTGTTCTCGGTGATCTGCTGAGGTTGAGCAGCCCTAATGGAGAAGTGTCGCACCTACAAAGAAAGGGCTGATTCCCTCTTGCAGCCGGTGGGGGGGGGGGATCTCCCTTCGCCCTCCATGCCACGCACCACTTTGGGGTGTCAGACAGAGTGGAAGCACTGCCACCGCGTTCCTATCAAACAGCATGACGGTTTTGAGTCTGTTGTTTTAACAATGAAGGACAAAACCTGGAATGACTTCAGAGGAGAATAATGCAAAGAAGAAGTGTGGTAAATGAGAAGCTTAAGAGAAATGCGCTTTGTCAGGAATGACAAAAGACCCCGGTTACCCCAAAGTGGCAGTTTCTAAACCGAGGGTTGGCCGAGTACCAGTTGCCACAACACGAAACACAATAGTTGAGCTGTACACGTTACAGATCATACAGACTGGCAACGAGCCTCCCAACTACCCCTCGCACCTCTGGGCGGTTTGCCCGGTTGCTGATAGCCAGCAGATGACTGGGTGCTTCAATCACTCGGTCCTATTTTAGCCTTTTAATGGTAAAGCTAACGCGAAAGCAAGATGTATCTCCAGATAGTTGCTCTCTGCATCACAGCAGATAGCATTTCAATGCCAGCCACTCTGCTTTGAGACAGGGGCAGAGCTGCCATACCCGCCTCCTCCCACGGGCTTAGTTGTGCCCTCATTACCGTGCCACGTGTGGTTATCGCGGAGAATAAGCAGAGCTGCCAGGACAACTCACCAGGCACATGACTCTGTTTATGGGAATCATTCCAGGTCTGATGTTGCCACCGGGCTTCAGAGCTTCCTGCACATCCTTGGGGATAAGGAAGGACTCGCTGTACCAGATCTCAAACTCTGCAAAGCAAAGTGCGGGGGCATTAAACAGGGCTGTAATGACCGAAGAGACAAGGGTGGGTTGCTTCTGGCTCCCTACCCATGGGTCAGACAGGACCTCAGTGTGCTTAAACTCTCAGACAGGACCTCAGAACTCCCCACTCCTGAGTTTCAATCTATTAGAAAAGTTAGTTAAAAAGGACAGAGCACCATCAGCTGTGCCGAGGCAGGTTGCTGCCCGGCCTTGCTGCCTGCGAGGTGGCTGGGACGCGGTGGCTGGCCCTGGGGACTGTCCCCTGGGCTTGTGGAACCCGAGAGGCAGCTGGCCGCGAGGTGGCACTGCTCCTGCGTCCCGGAGACATGGAGCCATCCAGCTTGGGAGCTAGCCATCTCGGGTGGTCAGCACGTTTCGGGGTCAGATTGCAATTCCAAACGCTAAAGAAGCACAGCCACTTTCCATCCCATAATAGCCGGTGACAACACACAGCAGGTGCTGCGATGCAGTAGGAATTCTGTCCTTATTAATACCGGGCATTTCCCAGATGCCCGCTGCAAAGCAGCTCTGCTCTGCTCCATTCCATTCCTCTGGCACGTTTCCCCATGGAGTGGGAGAGCCCACAGCCCCTGAAGAAGGCGGTGCTGCCCACGACGGACCCCAGGAACGGGGCTGCTTTCCGTCCTGGGAGTCGTGAAGGACAAACAAGGTTAAACGCAGAGCCCCGCTCTTGCTCGGCGCTGCGGACATGATGCAACACCACTGACTTTTTACCCTGGTTTCAGCTCTGAGATGACCTCTTTGCTCTGGGCTGACACAGATAGTGAATGAATCCATGTCTGTGTATTTAAACAAGCAGCAAACATCTGGACCACCCAAAAAATGCCAAACCCGGGTCTAACGCGAACTGGTGGCAAAGTTTCTGCACAATTATGACTTGGCCCTGTCTATCTCCTGGAACAAGCCATGCGTTTCTTTCAGCGTGGGATGCACTGATGGATACAAGTTGTGCTCTGGCAAGTTTGTAGAAAATAAAGTGTTGCCATGTGCACAGCATCCAAATGTTTGGGACTCTGGCATTCGTGCACCTACTATCTTCCATCATACGGGACAAATCTGGAGATACAGTGGGACCGCACTCCTGTTGTCACAGACTCAAACTGAGCAGCCTGCAGCGGAGCACACCACGGATTTGCACGGATCACCCCGAGCAGAGGTGTGACTCATCACCACGAGGGTGGTGCTCGTGAAGAACACGCTAAAATGACCAAGTTCTGCTTCCTGCCAAGGCGCCCGTGCCGCGGCACTGGAACCTGAGTAATGCTGATCTCACAGGGGTACAGAGGAGACAGCTGCAATCCAGAGCCAAAGCCCTGGCCCAGTGCAGTTCCATAGCCACCATCTCTATTAAACAAAATCAAGGGTGAGGACCAGGGCCATCAGTGGGAGGATTACTGTCAACTTCATTGTGAAAGACTTTTACCCGCAGCGTTGCACTTCGTGGCGTGACCGAGGAGCAGTGTGTCATTATCCGTGAGAGAGAATCTGCACCAATTCAGTGTTACGTCGAGAGAAAAACCCAACCCAACAACCCAATCATCAATAAAAAGCAAGTCTGGAAGGCAACAAGAAAAATGCCAAGAGGGGATGACAGGGGCTTGGCTTATACACAAGATGTCGGTGAAACTGAGCTGCTATCGAGCACCCCAGCGAAACCGGAGGCTGTTCAGAAACTGCCCTGGTGAGCCAGTACCTGAGATGAGTTTGTTCCGGCACTGGTCCACCAGATGCTGGCAATACTGGATTTCTGCCTTCAGGTCCTGCAGTTCAGCATAACCAGACCTGTACTCTTCCTTCAGGTCCTTCAGCTTCATGATGAGTAAAAACTCCTCCTCATCTATTATGATCTGTCCTTTCTCATCAACGTACTCTCCTGGAGGGTAAGAAAAGGAAACGAAGGTTTCTTATGAGAGTGGAGAGGGACGAAGAACAGTCATTATACTTTGAACCACATGGTAGTTACCCAGTTATACTGAGGTTAACCACACAATTGACATTTCCTTAGACATGCTTTCTTCAAATAAATACAGTGTTGGAGTGGTGCGGGGCAGAAATCACTGCTGAACTCTTGAACCCGCTCAGATATCAGTCCTCCCTGAGCGGGGACACGTGCAGATGAAGAGGAGGGACCGGACTCTGCAGAAAGACAGCCACAGGGAAGCCTGCTGGAGGGTATCACCTAGAGCTTTTATGGCTCCTGCTGCAAAACTCCCTGGGCAGCCGTGCTAAGGGGTTTTGAGACAAAGGGCTGGTCAGCCGTTTGGTGACAGTTCAGCCAGTGCTACTTCCCTATGACAAACATCTCTTGTTCTTGGTTTCCCTCAAATCAGTTTATTCCTGTGCTTTCCAGCATCCACAATAAACCACCAGTTGGTAGATGTCATCGTAACAAGCAAAGGCCAAAAGAAGCAATGAGTCCATGAAAAGACTCACTTTGACATGGATTCAAGGTGATTCGCTCATCATTTAGCCAAAAGAGCTTTGCATCTTACAGGACCAGACCCCATGGGAAGAGGCCGCTTGCAAAGCATGGTCATAAAAGTCTCTCTGGAGGAGGAGAAATGGAAGCCAGCAGAGCAGCATTCACGCTGGCTCTGACTCTCCAGCCCTCACTCGCTAGTCAGGGCCTCCTTGCTGGTGACCATTTCTTTTCTCCCTCATTCCCTCTTATTTCCTGCTAATTGCCTGGCAATAGTTAAGGCTGTAGTTTCACAGAACTGAGTTGTTTTGCTCTCCTCCCTGCATGCAAGGAACACCACTGCTACTTCCTCACCATCACAGGCAGAGCGCTCTAGACCACTCTGCTGTTACAGCCATTTGTTTTGGATTTCTCTCCGTGCCCGGAGGCGTTTCTTCTCCACTCTTCTGCAGAACGCAGTAACACCGACCCTTGGGAGCCCTGCTGCAGGCAGCACGAAACCTGACATACTTCCTAGTCTCACCCAGGCATATTCCACCTATTCTATCTTGCCGCAGCAAGGTAGGAAGGCACTTATCCCAGTTTCTCCTCTATTACCTTGCAGTTTGGGATTTTGACTTTCATAAACCAGACCCTAATCTAGATGGAATCAAGCAGTAGGAGATGCAGTACGTCTCCACCGCAGTAAGGGCAAGCCTGCAACCCGTGATTCCTGCACTGTACTGACCTGCATTTCTCAGCAGTACGCTGCCTGATCAATCAAAGCGTGGGGTGAGGAATCAACCTGACTGCGGCTCACCTCACCGGCGTAAAGCCTTGAGTAGCACCGCTCAATGAGGCTGAAGCGTGGAGAACTCAGGTGGAGGACTCAGGTGGCAAACCACAAGGCCAGATGCAGAGCTGGGGCGTAAAGCAGCGGTGGTCTAGTGGTCTCACCACCAGAATCGCTTTGAAACCAGCGGCTCCCCTCTTCTGTCAGATTCTCGCTGGCCAGTCTTCACATGGCGACTTACCCTGCTGCCACCGCTCCTGCTTCTGAGCCTCCAGAGCCTTTCTGATGCTCTCTATCTCACGCTTGATGAAGTTGATCCTCTGCGCCACTGTACTGCTTCTCCTCTTCCTGGCAAGGAGGATGCTTTTGTTCTCTTTAAAGATCCGGTTGATCTCACTTCCGCACTCCTCCTTAAACTGCTCAAATGCCACTGGCTTGGATGGAGGGGAGCTGCAAGAGAATTCAAAGAAAATGCACACAGACATGGGGAGGTCAGTTCGTTCTGCCCTGCAGCGTGACACAGCTCATGGGAGTGACCGTAGCTGAGGTTTGCGGATGGTATTTCAATGGGCCCTTTGAGGATCTTGCCGTGCTAGCTGCACCCTGGCACCGTCTCTGTGCCAACCTTCATATCCACTTTCCCCCAGTACTACTCGCAGAAGAGTTATATACATAGAAACCACATTCCTCAGGAGATGCCTCAGAATTGAGTCTTCCCTGGAAAGCGGACCTTTAGTGGTCTGAATTTTCAGAAAAAATAATGAATGCTGTTCTTCTCTATTGTTAAACAGAAGCGTCTTTGCTCTTTCCTCGCTGGATCCCAGCACAGACCAGTCACCTCTGCCAACCAAACCCCATGGCTGCATGCGTTGGCCGGCTCTACAATGCTGCCGCCCGTGGCTTTTAAGTCTTGCCCAGTTAGAAAGACTGAATTCAAAGCGGCATGTGCCAATCCTGACTTTTCTACGAAATGGCTTTGTTGCAAACCTGCCCCCATGACATGCTCTTACTTCACCACAAACCACACTGGGCAAAAGGAGAGTCCCTCAGGAGAATGTCACACTCCCACGGATGCTGCTCTGCGTTGCATAAGGTTATTCTTGGTGAGCGGGCTGGAGCTGGTAGCAGAAAGTAGCTACAAGTCTCCACATTCCTCAGTCTAGACCGGTCAAAGCAAAACTCTGACTACTGCCTTCCTGTGATTGACCTCTTAAGGACATTTTCAAACTCCTCAAAGGCTGCGTGAGACTGCTTTCCGTGCCAAACTGCTGGCAAAGCGCCGTAAACAACGGCCACTGGGCAGACTGCCACAGCTACAGCTTTGACAGCCAGCTACTGAGCTACTAAACACTCTGGGTTGTGCCTTATGCAGCTGCTGCAGCCTTCCCTGCCAGCGACAGGACTTTTAGAAGAAATACTACAACATGGAGGAACACGACAACACGTTAAGGGTCTTCAGGAGTAAATTCTGAGACAGCTTCACTGCGATGCTTGCCCTGGGCGGCAGGAACAAGCAAGGACTGGTCACCTACAACACAGGCAGCGGAGGTGCTCGTAAGACGTGAGAGCTGCGGCGCTGGCAGCTTGAGGGTTCTCAGCAAGAAAAGATGGCTGGTGATGGGAAAAGCGGTGTCCAGACTGGTTTGCGTGGGGTCCTGGTTGAGCTTCTGTGAGTTGAACAACCTCGTGCTGTTGAGCACATCTTCCTGGAAAAAGTCTTTCATCTCAGTACCCGTAGCATTTTTTACCCCATCACCTCCATCCAGAATGAAATGCAATTCAGTGCTGCCCTCCCATGCTAAATTCTTGTTGTGGTACAAGCAGAGGACTGGCACGTTGCTGTGGTTTTGGCCATTGTCCACTCTTCTGTCTTGATATGGCACCTCCTGCAGTGATCTTGTGCGGCTATTCACCCATCTTCATGACTGTGTGGGGGTTTGTGGCTGGACATGTGGTCTCTGCACTTTTACTACTAAGCAAAGCGTGAAGAGTGCTGCGATTTTCAGAGGCTTCACACTTAAAAGAGCAACTGAGCAGGACGGAGCTCAGAGCAGATGGAGAAGGTGACCGCCACCAACAAACTTTGGTACCTAGGGTGTCCACACAACCACTGCTGTCCTACAATGTATTTCTCCATCCAAGCAATAAGGATCTCTGCATCTCTCTTCCTAACTTTGAAGCAGGTAGTTGTCGTAGGGGAACAGAATGCCATCACTCCGGTGTAAACCACCCTCTGGCAAAGGGGATAAACTCCCTTACAGGGAAAGCTTACCTGGGCCGCTGGGAATCCTCCACAGGAGTTGGCTTTGAGACCTCCACATCAATATTTGCTGTATCCTGGTTCCTTGCTCCCTCTTTCACATCCAGATCCTTGGTGGAAATTATTACCTGACTTTTTGATGGTAAAACACCATCCAGTTCTCTCCCAGAAAGAGAGCTCACGATTCCTTCCTTCCTGACAGGGGGAAAAAGATGAATCAGATTAATTAATTTCTTTAAAATAGGAAACTGGAACCAAAACATGCTGCTGGTGCTGGCTTTGGTGATTCAAAAACTACCAGTCTGACGTAGCTTCTACCAAAGTTTGCGGTGAAATATCTACTGACAAGGAATAAGATAAGCCTTGTTCTCACAAATCCTTACTTCCCACAGTAGAGGGACTGCCTTGTGTAGCAAACGCTATAGAACATAGCAGAGCCTGGACTACCTCTCTCAAGAAGGATCACAAGGACAACAATCCCACCCCGTCTGGATTGAGGCACACCTGCAGACAGGATAAGCCTCTTTACCTTCAGAGGAACCTACAAACCAAATCCCCTCGGATTTGATCTAACGCCACATCTCAATCAAGCCCTGCTCTCTGTTCTTCTCCCTCCTCTAGCCTCCACAACCACCACCAGCCTTCTCTGCAGGGGGTAGTGTGACTTGAAGGAGATACAGAAACATGCTTGCCAAATCACCTTCCATCTTCCTAACAAAAGAACTGCACAGAGGAGTCCACTGTATCATGTGGGTACTAAAGCCTTGGTGGCTCCCCTCCTCCCTAACACAGCCCTGAGGAGAAGGACCTGGGGGTGATGATTGATGAGAAGCTTAACAGGAGCCGGCAATGTGCCATCGCAGCCCAGGCGGCCAACTGTTTCCTGGGCTCCATCAGAAGAAGTGTGGCCAGCAGGGCGAGGGAGGGCATTCTGCCCCTCTACTCTGCTCTGGGGAGACCCCACCTGGAGTACTGCCTCCAGCTCTGGAGCCCCCAACATAAGAAGGACATGGACCTGCTGGAGCAGGGCCAGAGGAGGGCCACAAAGATGATCAGAGGACTGGAGCACCTCTGCTGGGAGGACAGGCTGGGAGAGTTGGGGGGGTTCAGCCTGGAGAAGAGAAGGCTCCAGGGAGACCTTATTGCGGCCTTGCAGTCCCTAAAGGGGGCCTACAGGAGAGCTGGGGAGGGACTTTTTCCTAGGGCATGTAGCGACAGGATGAGGGGGAATGGCTTTAAACTGGAAGAGGGTAGATTTAGATTAAATATTAGGAAGAAGTGTTTCACTTTGAGGGTGGTGAGACACTGGCCCAGGTTTCCCAGAGAGAAGTTGTGGAAGCTCCATCCCTGGAAGTGTTCTAGGCCAGGCTGGATGGGTCTTGGAGCTACCTGGTCTAGTGGGAGGTGTTCCTGCCTATGGCAGGGGGGTTGGAACTCGATGATCCTCAAGGTCCCTTCCAACCTAAACCATTCTAT
>VUYV01000737.1:40585-63947 GCA_008711295.1 Anarhynchus alexandrinus | reverse complement strand
CATAGAATCATAGAATTGTCTAGGTTGGAAGAGACCCTTGGGATCATTGAGTCCAACCATCTACCCTGCTCTACAAAGTTCTCCCCTACACCATATCCCCCAACACCACATCTAAACGGCTCTTCAACACATCCAGGGGTGGTGACTCAACCACCTCCCTGGGCAGCCTATTCCAACGCCCGACCACTCTTTCTGTGAAAAATTCTTTCCTAATGTTCAGTCTAAATCTACTCTGTTGATGACGTACCACAGGCACTTGTGGTCACACAAGTTTCTCGAGGGCAGGCAGATTTTCTACAGCAATATCCCAATGTCACCCTTGGGAGTAGCAACCTCTACTGCCCAGCCAGACCACTGCTGCAATACCCAATACCCTTCTTCTTCTTTTTTTCTCTTCTATTTCATGGCATGGAAGCTGCTTGTCCTCATTTTTCAGGATTATTTTTCCCAGCCTGTCATTCACCTTCCCTCCTTCAGCCCAAAAAACAACTTTCATCATCCACTGGTGACATTTTCAAATAGCCACTTTCACACTTTCTCCCATCGCCCACCACGCATCAGAGCGCGCCTTGCTGGAAATAGCCACAGAGCCTTCTTATCACGCTCCTCCAAATTGCTTTATGACCTTCCTTTGCCATAATTTCTAAAAAAAAAAAAGTAAATCTGATGACTTTGAGATGCTGGTGTGGTGAAATTGTTCTGAGACTGATCCCCAGATCAGTGAAGTTTATCATCACGAGCCCTTGCACATGACTTACGAGCCCTGGAAGGTTAGAGGCAATAGTCTTCTTGTGCAAAGGCCAGCAGAATTTGTCCACAATTGTGTTTTCAGTTACAAGTTGTTGCCTGTACTTCATAAAGATTCTTCACCAATGTCATGGTAAGTGTGATATCACAGACGAAAGCTTGGTGGAATTTCTAAACCTTATTATGAAATGCATCAACCTGGGATATCTTACCTTACAATCAGTTTGAACTGCTTAAATACCTCCTGGACTTGCCTGACGTTCACTATCTGTGGAAGAGACGTACACAGTGAAGACACAGGTAAGCATTTCTCTGCCGTGGTCCGCTGTACTGATTCAAATATTTCAGATCGCGAGGACTTTGCTTTCTACTTGCTGGGTAGCCACACTCAAGGAGAGTTACCTTTATCCTGCACTTGAGAGTCCAGATGGAGGGGGATACATCGCTCGCTCTGAGGAGGTTTTTAAAGGGAGAGGAATCTGACAGACCATGGTAAATTCCACGGAGCGCACAGCTATCAATGTAATGACTTATTTGCAATAATTTTACATAGATGGCACCTACTGACCTAGCAGATTATGATGCTACTTCTCTTTTCACGGCTACCCAAGACTGCCTGAGCACTTGGAACTGCCAGAGCACTATTTTTTGTCCTATTCCCCATGAAAACAAATCGGTGCAGTCGAGCCATGCTCCTGTCCTTGTTTTGGAGATGATGAGCAGAGGCACGGACAGACAAGTAATGGGCAGTCTGTAGCTGAGCAGGAATCAGCACTCAGCTCTCCCAAGGTCCAAAAGACTGGACCAAGCTATGAAATGCACTACCTCTGTTCTCAACCCTCTCTCTAAAAGATTCCTCAGTGCCCCTGAAGACATCCTTCCCTGTGTGAAACTCCTCAGTCCTTCTCTACCTTCCCTGCTCCACACCCACACACATCACATTTGGCAGCTCAGGTAAAACACGCCTTCTCGTGAGCCCTTATTCCGCCCCGCTCCTGCCTGCTGGAGGGAGAAAACAGGGACTTTGAGAGAATCATAGAATCATAGAATGGTTTAGGTTGGAAGGGACCTTGAAGATCATCGAGTTCCAACCCCCCTGCCATAGGCAGGGACACCTCCCACCAGACCACGTTGCCCAAGGCCACCTCCAGCCTGGCCTTGAACACCTCCAGGGATGGGGCCTCAACAACCTCTCTGGGCAACCTGTGCCAGTGCCTCACCACCCTCAAAGGGAAAAACTTCTTCCTAATGTTCAATCTAATCCTGCCCTCTTCCAGTTTGAAGCCATCCCCCCTCGTCCTATCGCTACATGCAAAGAAGATAACGATTACACGAAATAAGAGGGAGTCTCTCAAGTGTTTGGTTTAAACTAAAGGGTTATCCAACTGTTTGGAAAACAGTCTTCCAGCAGCTACTGCACTGTTGTCACAGCGGCTTCTGTTCACAACCAAACAAAACTTTACAGTAACTCCCAGTGTGCATTTATGACTTCCATTTTCTTACATTTTGTTTGTTTTCCTGTTTTCCCCCACAGGAATATTTGTGTATGCAGGACTTTTGCTGTTTCTTTTCACAATCATTTTGCAGTCAACGGATAGTTTCAAGTGGAGAAACCCTGCCCTAATGAACCTGTCTATGAGACCAGACGTATTTTGGCAACACACCTTGCAAAGATTTAGTTTGTCATTGGCAGGGCAAAATTTTGACATTGATTCTTTAAAGAAGTTCCAAATAGACCAATTCAAAGGGTTTCAGGACTGAGGAAAAGTCTCCTCAAGCTTCCAAAAAAGCAAAAATGGAATGAAAACAAGGACACAGTCCTTAACATAAAAAAAAAAAAATTACAATTCTATAGCACTTTTAGGGTTAAAGACAGCCTCTTCAGAAGACATTTTCATTGCTTCTTTCTTGGAGTAAAACGGGATGGAATCGGTATTGAAGTCCTCCTCTACTAGAAAGTTACTTACATCAATTTCATCAATGTCTCCTTTTAGGTATTTATGGACTTGAGACTTAATCTCTGCCATCTGGATGTCAGTCAGAGGGTCATAAGTCACCAAAGAACGATTTACCTAAGAAAAACGGTGAACAACTGAGTATCGGCGAATTACAAAAAGCTGAGCAAGTACCAGTCTGACAAACACCTGACATTGCTCTACTGTGCCCAGAGGAGCCATATGTTTCATTTCTGATTGCGATTTCTCATCATCTGAGTGGACAGGACACGGGACCTTGGAGCACGCCGAAAGCAATGCATTCCCCTTCACATTCCAACCAAACAAGAGGAGAGCTTCAAGAGCCTGAAAGAAACATCTACAGTGGATGGGGACTGAAGCTACAACACGGCCTCACTGCACGGGATCTTCAAAGCTTTGCCCAAACCCCAAGAGACAGCGGTGGAAGCAGAAGGAAGAATACAATCGCATTGGACATGGAGTTAACTGATCCTACCGTAAAACAATGATCATGACAAAGCCTTAACTAGGTCCCGTCTAAGACAGCGCAGCCTATTCCTTACCAAGCTGTCATGCATGGCCAATTCCTGCTTCAGAAGAATAATCTCCTTCTCCAAAGCCTTCACAGTCCCCTAGCAAGGGAAAAAAGAAAAAAAGGGTGAGCAAATAACTAAATGCTACTGGAGACAAAACCTGCAGAAAAGCAGAATTAAACTGGCTGCTAGAGAACATCACAGCTGTGTACCAGCTCCCCCAGGATTTGCTGTCAGGTTTGCGTCGGTGAAGTTGAGAGTCTGGAAATCGCTTTGCCTTTGATTAGCTTCCAGCAAGACAGCTTCTGTTGTGTCCTGGGTGCGCCGCCTGCAGAGTCAGCCTAAGCCATCATCAGAAGGGCCACCTGCTTTTTAATTTGACGCTTTCCTGACCTGGTATTGTGGGGGCTGTCAAGTTTTGGACTATGAGATATTATCTTGAAAGCAAAGAAGTAGGCAGGTGTCCACTCTGATCCTTTCTAAGTTCCGACATTAACTTTAATAGAGGAGGGAGTCTCCTGTGGTGTATTTGATCAAATTTCTCCATAACATGGAATATCTTCAAGCATTCATTATTTAGAATGTGTTTCCAGAGAGGTGTGGGTACTCAAACCTCCTTGGGATTCAGTGAGAATTGGATACTGAGCTGCTTTTTAAGTGACCTGTTGAGTATCAAAGCACAATAGCTCCCTTAAACACGACTCTTTCAGCTGCTCTTCTCCACACATCTTAACAAAAACGAAAGGGCCTGAAGAGGAAAAGGCAGTTTGTTGCACAGCTTCTTCTGGAAGCTGTCAGAGGAAAGTCCCCAGCTGTTTCTCGGCTTGCCAGTGAGATCAGGCCAGGAAACACAGCAGGGCTCTCACACCCCATGTGTGCTGAGGATCAGATAATTCTAAACTTGTTCTTTGGGCTATCGGTAATTCACAGAGCAGTTACTGCTGCCAGCTCTATTTCAGCTGTGAAAGCGCACTCAGAACATCTAAAATACTTTCAAAATAGATAATTTTCTTTAAATTATTTCCTTCTTTAAACAGGTTTTGTATTTGTGGCAAAAAATGTTATGTTACCAGCAGCAACGGGGATAATGCTGTGTAAAGCGACAGGTAGGACCGGAGATGATTTCCCCATATACCAGGAGAGTAGTCCACAACATAACATCTCTGTTAAGAGGTGAAACTTATCACAAAAATTAAGGACTCCTACGTATGCAGTTGAAAGAATTACGACGTGTCAGGGAAGATATCACCGTCTGCATGACTGCACCTTCTAGCATATTCAAGGTAACTGTAATTAAATATCAATGACTAAAGTTTGATATTAATCCTTTTTATCATATACCTAAATTCAGCAAGCGTCAGCTTGGCTCACGAGTGGTAATTCATTAAACTACCGAATTTCCCCCTGTTTTTTAAGGTCATTATCCTCAATATTAATGAACCTTGAGGAAATATGCTGTCTTCCATTCCCCTCCTCTACATACCTCTCGGTCATATGTCTCATTGATGACTGGCTCTGTTGTGATCCATTTCATTCTGGTAGCAAAACGAAGAGAAGACAACTGAAAAACATGTTTTTTAAGTAACTGAAAGAGAGATTGGCAAGGATATAATTTTCATAATCTGTTACTACTTAATCATATCAGATCCCAGAAGACAGAAATACAAAAGCTATTCAACTGCAGGGAGCAGCATAGGATTGCTCATTCCAGAAGCGTATCTCCCAGCACACGCTGGGTTCTGTGCGATCAGCCAGCTTTGGATCATGTCTTTGTCTTTTCTGTTCTGCATGTGGACAGCTCTTTGTGTATCGTGATCTCAAACATACCCACTGCTGATCAAAATATCACATCCTAAAAACTCCAAAACACACATCACAGGCTTTCAAGCTTAATTACACAGAATCCCAGACTGGTGAGGGTTGGAAGGGCCCTCTGGAGCTCCCCCAGTCCCACCCCATGCCACAGCAGGGGCACCTCCAGCAGTGGCACAGGACGGCGTCCAGGCGGGTTTGCAATGGCTCCAGAGGGGGAGACTCCCCCACCTCTCTGGGCAGCCTCTGCCACTGCTCTGCCACCCTCACAGCAAAGAAGTCCCTCCTCGTGTTTAGGTGGAACTTCCTATGGTCACGTTTGTGCCCGTTCCCTCTTGTCCTGTCACTGGGCACCACTGAACAAAGACTGTTCCCATCCCCCTGGCACCCTCCCTTGAAGGATTGATAAGCGTTGAGAAGATCCCCCCTCAGTCTTCTCTTCTCCAGACTGAAAAGCCCCAAGTCCCTCAGCCTTTCCTCATCAGAGAGATGCTCCAGTCCCCTCATCACCTTTGTAGCCCTTTGCTGGACCCTCTCCAGCAGTTCCCTGTCCTTCTTGACCCGGGGAGCCCAGAACTGGACACAGCGCTCCAGATGTGGCCTCCCCAGGGCAGAGCAGAGGGGGAGGATGACCCCCCTCGACCTGCTGGCCACACTCTGCTTGATGCCCCCCAGGATGCCATTGGCCTTCTTGGCCACCAGGGCACATTGCTAGCTCACGGGCATCCTGTTGGCCACCAGGACTCCCAGGTCCTTTTCCACAGAGTTAATTCCTGCAATTGTGGTATCTGGGAGTAAGCCCCTGCAGGCTGAGAATCCTCCTCTTGATGCAAAGTACAGCAGCTGTCTCCTCAGTAAGATTACAAGTTTCTAGACGCTATCAGGACACACGGAGATGATAAAAACATCTCTGCCTCGAAGACAACTGCATAACAGGTGTCTGTGTTTACTTTTTTTTTTTTTTTGGTAAGTAAAACTTTCTTGGCAAAGAGCAAAGTGATTCCCTTCTGAGTGTTACAGATGTGGTTAAGTCGATCCTGTTCTCGCTGTGAGATTTTCACCAATTTCATTATTTCACAGGTTAAAACCCCTTACTGTGAGGAGGTTATTCCTGATTCCTGAACCAGCTGAAAGCCAGATTGGTGCAATTCCATCCACCTCATTATGTGATGTCCTGCTCAAACGCATTCATAGAGTTGAACCAAGAATAATAATTAACACTATCCAGTGTGCTTAGATTTTAGCTGCGTGTGCCTGCTCTATTTCAAGCTCTTATTTTCCCTCGGGCCAGTTACCACTCGTCTGTTTGCTTTGCATCACAAAGCAGGCTGGCGAGAGCAATCTGTTTTCTGAGCCTTTGAGATAAGATGAGTTATCCAATGTTTCTGATGAATTAGGCAGGATGTTTCTCTGGGACTCCTGCCATAGCCCTCCAGAGACTGTTCTTTAAACCCAGCTACAGCCAATCGCAACAGTAGCAGGAACAAGACTTCAATTCTGCGGCAATCAGTTCAACTTACGGTCTCTTCTACGTGCACAGCTTCCCCACAGATATTTGCCACTAGGACAGTATTGCAGTTTCCCCCTGGGAAAAAATAAAGAAATAAGCTTTAAAAAAGCAAAGAATATAATTTGGGTTTGTTTTCTTTTTTGTTGTTTCCTTTTCTGGAATGTATTGTATTATGTGCTGACTAAAACAGAGGAAAAGAATCACAGAATCACAGAATGATCAGAGGTTGGAAGGGCCCTCTGGAGCTCACCCAGTCCAACCTCCCTGCCAGAGCAGAGGCACCTACAGCAGATTGCACAGGAGGGCGTCCAGGCATACGTAGGAGTCCTAAAATTTTGTGATGAGATTCACCTCTGAACAGAGATGTTATGTTGTGGACTACTCCCCTGGTACGCAGGGAAATCATCTGCAGTCCTACCTGCAGCTTTACACAGAATTATACCTGTTGCTGCTGGTAACATAACATTTTTACCACAAATACAAAACTTATTTAAAAAATGAAATAATTTAAAAAAGGAACAAAGAACACAGTTAGTTTGTAACTGTCCCTCTGAAGTTCCCATGGGTACAGAAACACAGTGGCACAGAATGACTTAAGAATAAAGGTAAAATGTGTTTCTGGCGTGGCGATGATGCGGTAAGAAGATGGGAATACAAACCGTGAAAGCCTCAAACTGGGAAAACCAGAGCAGAGGATTTGAAAAGCCCTCAGCCCAAATCTAACAGCGGGGAATCTGGCAGGATATAGTCACTGCCTTTCCTAAAAGCAACAATGCAAAACTTAAGCTCGGAATGCCTCAAACGTCACCCTCCTTTCTGATTAATTCAGTTATGCCACACAAATGCCTACAGCCCGTTTTCAGCCGCTTTCTCCTCCCGTGTCCCCAGCCTGCATTCCAAGAGCGTAAGCCTTTCCTGTGGAGTCACCATGCACCACAGCGCCGGGTTTATCATCTTTAGCCCGATGCTAAAGCAGGAGCACCTGGAAAGGCTTGTAACATGCTGGGGGTTTTTTTGGTGGTAGGTTTTTTTAACGTATTCTAACTAAAGTTTTGTGAAATTCTACTGGTTTGATCTGTGTGGGCTTTGCACTCTCTCCCGCGCCTGCTGTTTTATTTGATGAGGCAAAACCGACATCTTTTGAAGGACGATGAGTTCCATGTGTTTATATGTGACGGCCTTAGGACTTAATATGCTCATTGAAACACTGTTTTCTAGGAAGCATATTTGGGGCTGTTGCGATGCACGGCTCTTACCTAGCGAGTCCTTGAGGACGTGAGTGAGCTTGCTCTGCCGGAAGGGGATGTGGTCCCTCTTAGGATCAGCCAGGGCAATGATGATTTGCTCAAGGAATGACAGAGATTTGTTGATGTAGGTGGCTTCTTTCAGAACCTGTCCTTCAGACTGCAACAAAGATCAAAAGGCAAAGCGTCCACAACACGTGTTTCTGGCTGAACTGCAGAAGAGAGCATATTCCTTACTGAGGGGACAACTCTGCTTGACTGTGAGGGTAAGGAGCTAATTCAGACCAAATAAATTCACTATCTGGAGCTTTCTTCAGTTTGAAAACGAGTTTTGAGACCTCAGTTTTTCATTACAAGTCTACCAGGACCACTGGCTTTCCTTCCCAAAGGGTAAATTATGTATTTTTCATAGGGCTGATGCGATTTCTATCCTGACCAATACAGAACATCACAGGAGACCTGAGAAGCTTTCAGTTGTTGAGCCCTAATTCTCTAAGAAAGTTTCAACAGTTTGCCTGCTGTGACCAGAAATGGGGGATTGGCACTGCCACTCATGGAATGAAGAGGAAAATTGGGGTTTTTTTTTTCTTAATAGTTGATGGCTCTGCCCCTCTCTTCTACGGAGAAATAATAGAGTCAGACAAACTAATTGAACCTGGGTCAGGTTGGAAGGCACACGCAGGACGGGAGTCACATACATGTGGATTTAGAAATTATACACAGCAGCCGCAAACAACTGAGCACTCTCTCGTGTGTTAATGTGACTTACAACTCGTCACAGTCTCTCCCATTTATCACAGGCTGAATTCTGTTGTGGGGAAAACTCGTCATTTCACCTCCACCATGTTGATTACCAAACTGTTCACCACGGACTGAAATATTTCTTCCATTACTTACTCCAGTTTTGCTCAGTCTCTCGGAGCCTGCCAGATCTATTAAGTTGATTTTAGAGTTAACGCATTTGACGTCTGAGAAAACTCTGAAACGAGACTGAGGGGGAAAAGAATATAAACTGTACTTCCCAGTCAACAAAACTGAAATGCAGAAAAAAACAGACATGTAAAGATCGTCAGCCATTTGAATCCCTAGAAAAACTGCTGGAGCTCTTACCTCGATATAAATAGTAAAGATGCAATGGGACCTGGATGAATTTTTATTCAGCGTGTGCTCTGTTATCACTCTGTTGGTCTCGCCCTGCAAGTGAAGCCAAAATTCAAGACAGCGTTTTTAAACTTCTGCATGGGTAGAATAAAGGAAAATTAGAAATCTGCACAGTTCAATAAACAGTGGTTCAATCTTCACTCTGCAGAGCCTGTAACACCCACCAGAGCAGCCAGAGCAGGAGCTCACCGTGTTTGCCTCGCTTTCTTACTCAAAGGCCTCTCAAAGCATTTCACGGTGCGGTTGGTAAAGGTCCCTGTTTACTGTAATAATGCCTTTTACCAGAGACCACATTATCTGCATTTCCACTTTCAAGGCTCAGCTCACAGATCTGCGGCTTTTTGAGGAACAGCCAGGCGAGCCTTGCTCAGAGGCAATACCCCCCCTTGGCTGTTTCAGTTTCTAGAAAACCAAAGAGCTCCCCGAGCTTCAAATGTCACACAGAAAACTCACACGTATGTGACGGCCACGAATTTGTAATGCCTACTTACGGGAAAAGAAAGCAACATTGGAAATGATGTTGCAACTGCCTTTTAGGAGCACCAGTCTATCACAGAGCTGGGCTGCCAGGCTGGCGAGGCAGAAAAGGAAACGGAAGGCTCTACCGCACAGAAATGCACTTGTCAACTGGTTTCACAGCCAACTGGTCCGCCTGGGTCTCGAAGGACAATGACCTTGGAAGGTCAGTGACTGGCTCCACACTAGGGATTTTAAATCCAAGAGCAAGAATGAATGTGAAGATCTCTAGGGAAATACTATCAGCCCCACTCCCCAGACGAAGAAACAGGGTCACAGCGTAGTGGGCAGCCTCCTCAAAGCCTGGAGCTTTCTCTGCGAGCTTAGAACCACAGGCAGAACTCATCTAAGGGCCCGAAGGGATCCCCAGGCATCACTTGCACTTCTTCTGTCAACAGATCTCAAGTTAAGCTGCATTATCATCCTTCTGCTCTTTAAAAAGCTCGTCATCGCAGAGGCTGGCTTAGGACACCATGGTCCCATTATTTAAAAGGCAAGTGAAAGATATTAAGGACACCAGACGACTCCTGGTAAGGCTCCTGGTAAGACATCTTCCTGCTTACAGGACCAATTATTTATTCGTATTTTCTTTATGAACTAAAGCACGCCCAAGAAAAGGAAAGACGCAGAAATAAGTGAGCAAACTCCTTTCACAAATCTAACCCATTATGTGAACGTCCTGCTGTAAAATCTGACTAACAGCACCTGTGCCGTGACCATCCCAAACTATCCACCAAAGATGTCGCTGGTAAGACTCTTTTCTTGGAGTGCTGACATGGCTAGGACACACAGGTGTGTTTCGCAGGAAGAAATTCCAGTGTAGGTCAGCTGGTGGGTCTAAAAGGACCCCAAATATCGTACAGTTCATACTAAGTCACTCACTGACACCTTTATGTGATAAGCAGGGAAATGACAACAAGTCTTTTTGGCTGTCAGGGATCTCGATCTGCCGAAGGGGCTGGTGAGGTGGCAGGTATTTCAGACAAGTCTTCTGAAATGAAGGCAGATTTTGTGGCTGCCTTCGCTATTTTGGTGCTGCCTGGAATCTCCAATGCTACTACGTTCTGTGATCTCACCCCAATATATTTCCTCCATCACTTGATTTGCTCTGGCATACACTAAAAATGGTGTTTCTCCATGGAGATCTTCTAGAATCTCTGTGCCAGGGACATTTTCCGTGCAAGAACATGGCTACAAAGAGTTACCAATTCTTCTACCCACAATAAAAAGAGCAAGGAGGATTAAACCTCACTCTAGATGTCCTGGCCACCCACCTCCTGCTCTACTGCCTCCTCCCTCAGCTACACCAATAAAGCTCTGGAGACCCCAACATACCTCCAGCTCTGGAGCCCCCAACATAGGAAAGACATGGACCTGGTGGAGTGGGGCCAGACGAGACCACAAAGATGCTGCGAGGGCTGGAGCCCCTCTGCTGCGAGGACAGGCTGGGAGAGTTGGGGCGGTTCAGCCTGGAGAAGAGAAGGCTCCGGGGAGACCTGAGAGCCCCTTCCAGTCCCCTTTAGGGGCCTACAGGAGAGTTGGGGAGGGACTTTTTACAAGGGCATGGAGTGATAGGATGAGGGGGAATGGCTTCAAACTGGAAGAGGGGAGATTTAGATGAGATATGAGGAAGAAATTGTTGCCTGTGCGGGTGGTGAGCCCCTGGCGCAGGTTGCCCAGAGAAGCTGCAGCTGCCCCATCCCTGGAGGTGTTCAAGGCCAGGTTGGACGGGGCTTGGAGCAACCTGGTCTGGTGGGAGGTGTCCCTGCCCAGGGCAGGGGGGTGGGAACTCGATGATCTTCAAGGTCCCTTCAAATCTAAACTATTCTATGATTCTATGATTCTATGAAACATAACAATCAGAGAAAGTGTAATATTTGTTTTCTCTTGCCTCAAAAAGGAGATTTAGAGCATCTTCCTCGTGGCTAACGGAATGTATAGATAAGCCCTTCACATAAACACCCTGTGGGCAATCCACTACAGCCAACTGCATGTCACCGGTTCCATTGCTTCTCATGGTGGACAGAAGGTCAAACAAGGTCTCGTTGTAGATTTCCAGGTAGGATATTCGGACAGTGACGAATGGATCAACAGAATGTGCAGTCGCTTTGAAGACCTACACAAAGACAAAAAGTTTGTCAGTGGCAGTGCTAGTTCACAAACAGAATTATTAGCTATTTGTGGCTTTCCAGAGAAGCTATTTATAACTTTGTGAGCAGCTATAAGCGCATCTGCATGTGCGTAGCTAATTCTGCACAGTGGTTGCCTGACGGTTGACGGGACTGAGTCAAGAATTTTAATATGATTTCTCAAAATGATAGTTTTGAAAACAGCAGTTTGGAAGGCCTGCTTACACTTGGGAAGCAGCAAGTACTTTATGTGAGCTAGTAGAATTAAAGAGGGACAACCTCCGCAAATGCCAATAAAGCATAACTACAGAATTCCTCCCATCTTTGTTTCCAGTTGTATGTGTTATGTGAGCCCCACACCGTGCGTGTCAGTTGTCGTTGTGGGAGTGGAGAGCATTCTGCAGTATCACCGCCTAAAGAAAAGCAGACCTGCCCCCCCAAAGCATAGTAAACTTGTGCCTCTGGAGAGGGACGTGTCTATGCAGCAACGAGACCGACAAATCAGCATGTTTCAAGCCGACACAATCCCAATCCTCTGAAAAGTCACCGTGCACAAGGTCATCGTGTAGTAAAACAAAGGTACAAAGTAACTATGTTTTACAGGCTCCTTTATTTCTTTAATGACCATCACCTAGATAAAATGAAGGAAAAAGAAAAGGACTGGTGGAGATAAACATAAAAGATAAAACACCGTGTTAAAACACTTTTATAAGTATCAGCAAGAGATGTCCTTGTTATTTCTTCCAGCCTCTTTTCCCATTCAGATCCAGTACCTGCTGTATAGCCCGGGGTATGATTCCTCGATGCTTGTATTCGGCAGTTGCTCCCATCATCGTGTAAGTTTTACCAGCCCCCGTTTGCCCATAGCACATTATCGTGCCTAGAAAAGATTCAAAAGCAAAAGAATCAACTCAGGAGGGAACCTCTGCATTTCTCCAAAGGAACTCTCCCTCAGATCAAATTTCCACTTAGTGTCAAAATAATAAAAATAGCAATAAATTACCGTTATAGCCAATTAAAGCTTCAGACACCAATTTCTTAGCCACAGTCTCATAAGCCAGTTCCTGGGAGGTATTGTGAAGGACGCCATCCAGCCTAAAGGACCAGTCAGTCTGCTTGTTGTTCACAACTCCTTTCCTGGCATCTTTTTTGATGTATATATCAATGCTCTGAAACCCCAAAAGAGATGAAGATAACTGCAATGAAGAGTTTCAGCAGTTATTGTCTGAAAAAAAACCAACCAATCCACTCAAGTAGAAAGCAAGTAGAAAATGGAGCACAAATAGTAGTACTGTTTTACTGACCTGGATGGTATTTTCTGGTAATAGATATTCTGAAAAAAGGAAAAGTGGCTACGCTCATCTGTTTACCTTTCAGTGATGTGTCTGATTTTGTGTCACAGGGAAATTATTAGTTAAGCAAGAGAAGGTGAAGGGAGGAACTTGCGTATGGGGGGATAGAAAGAAGTCGTACCACAATCCTCTAAGGTTGGAATTGTGGTTCCCACTGGGAATTCCTCAAGGATCAGTCAGAATCCCAGCCCTTCGGAGGATTTTCTCCGGTGACTGTGTCGCAAGAAGTACATTTTCCATAGTTACACGTGCTGATACAAAACCACAAGCCGCTGTCAGCGCAGAGAACAGCGCAGGAACACGTGAATCAACATGCACCAAAACGTTATGCATGGCCTTAAGGAATGGAAGAATTATGCATTGCTGTGGGAAAAACTGAAACCAAATTCCACACCTTTCACACTTGCAATCTCTTTTTCTCTACCTTGTTGTCTGGCCCAAACTTGATCATATCTTGAGCAAAATCGGCTGTTGGCTTGACTCGCACAAATGTATGGACTCTCTTTTCTGCTGTATCCATTCTAACTAGTGGGGGAAAAAAAGGAAAAATCAGCAACGTTGCACTCCCTAAAATTAAATGTAATATTATTCATTACAAAAAGGCGAGCTACAGAGTAGTCTAGTTTAAAAATAAAGTGTTGACAAATGTTCAGCTGCAGTTTCTATCTTTTATTAAGAACAACTGCAGGCAAACACTTGTGGGAAAACTCTTTCCAGCATTGTTCTGCTCAGAAAACCAAGCTTGTCAAAAGAGAAGGCTCTCACTGATCACGATTTTCTCTTGCGTTTCAGGCACATTAGTATTTGACAACACAAGATTTCTTCCTCTTGGTTTTGCAAAGCAATATAATTGCAGGAATAGGAGATGGATTTTCTTTTGTCTAGTGTTTTCTCTGTGTGAAGGCTTCTGTAACACCAGTCCCTCAGCAGCCTGCTGTTTTGTAATGTCAATTCATCCAGAACTTTGATTCAAGCTTCAGAGGCTTCGAGTAAGACGTGTTAGAGGCGAAACCAAGCCTAAAGGAGCTCAACAGCACTGCAAAAGGGTGTGCAGTCAGTTGGTATGCCAACATTTCCAACCCTCTGAGCAGCAATTACCTTGTTTACAGTCTGTATTGAGTACATATTTCTCATATCTTTGTAACCCTTTCTTTACACTGATACGCAAAAATATTTTTAAGCTCCTAATAAACACCTGATCTTAAAGGTTCCAGAAGAAAAAAAGTCATGTGCCTGACAACTCCTGGTGAAATTCTTGTGTTGCTTTTCTGGTCCATGAGAATTCAGTAAGTGGCTGGCAATAGCTGGCAAGGGAAGAGGGCTTGTCCACCGGTGAAGGCCTTGTGGGATACATCCAGCTGCTAAAGCCCCACCTGAGAAACACGGACTGAGGATTTTTAAATTCCTGGAACATGCAGATCCTATGTTTCCTCTCAACTGTTTCCTACAGACAGTCTGTGCTCAGTAGTTGGGTAATATCTAGCAACAACTTCTGGTTTCAAACAAAATTTTTTATATTTCTTGTTTATTAAGTATTTTTATTTGTGATCTCTCCATTGCCTTATCTGCTGTGACTGCTCCAAAAAGAAACATAGAGATATGAGCTGAACCAAGACTTCTCTTTATTTAAACCAGAGCTCCGCATTTGAATGACTACCTGGTAACGGTACCTTGGGCGCCTTGTCCTTTTCCTAGACTACCGCAGCGATGCCAACACAATGCCCGCTGGAGAATCCAAAATGGTGCTAGGTTACCGTGACCATAATCTCTTTGTCTCGGAGACAGCCTTCAAATTCAAATAAATGATCTGTGAAAAAGCACAGTGATAAAGAAGTGCACAGACGTCACCATAAGGATTGCCTCTAAGTGGCACGCACAGAAAACTGCCAAAATACATGTCGGTGCTGCAAAAATAAAGGCAGGAGCAGCACAGGTATGAGTGAAACGGAAACAAGACACAGAATTTTAAAGTTGGTAACCAGCGTGGAAATGCTACTCATCTGGCTATCGGGATTGTCAGAGATCACAAAACTCCGCTACGCAAATATAACCCAGTGCTGGAGAGGTATCTGCTTTATTTAGAATCACAGAATAATTCAGGTTGGAAAAGACCCTGAAGATCGAGTCCAACCATTAACCTAATTTCTGCAAAGCTGCAGCAAGAAGCACAGCTGGAAAAAGGAACAAGGGAAAATTTTAGGCAAAAACTCTAATATGAATCGGAGAGAGACAGAACAAATTCAGAACGAGTGGAATTTTCCTCACTGCAACAATGCCCATTGTTCAGTGTTAGGAGAAAGCAATTCCTCCTGGCAGTAGTTACTAACATTAGAAGATGGGAAGGAAACAGCAGAGCACCTCTCTGGCAGACTCCTAACCAACAGCATAGACCCCAAAAGCTCTCCAGCTCATTAGCAATACCCCAAGCATCCAACCAATCTGATTACTAATTGTGGGGGTTTTTTTTGCCTGCAGTGGAATTTTTATTGAGGCATTATGAAGAACACTACAGGTTTACTGGTCAGCTAACCAAAAATGTTTCTAGCTGTTTCACCACTAAATCATCCTCCCCCAGTTCGAACAATACATTTTGAAAGGACAAGAGCGAGACTTGCCGTTCCCTTCACTCATCATTCAGCAACTGTAACGTGAACCAAGCAAGCAAAGCAAACCACAAGTCACAATTCGGACTGTTGGTTTTGAAGCTCTTTATGCCAAACCCAAGTTCCTTGGTCCCTCCTTACACAGCAGCTGAAGTCAGCAGGACTCCCCCATTAGTTAGTCTCAAGACTAACAGACTATTTATGCTCAGAATTAATAGAAACACAGTTATGTCTGCAATGAAGGCAGACGCCAACGTGTGTACACAAATATTAGTGCCAAAGGGAAATTTTACATGGAGATTTGGGGGCTGATGGCACAGAAGAAGTGAAGTGTGGTTTTTGGTTCTGCCTGAGAGACCTGAGCTTATCCACCATGGACAGACAAAAGCTTGGGCCAAATCACAGAAACACAGAATGGTTTGGGTGAGAAGAGACCTTCAAAGGCCATCTAGTCCAACCCCCTGCCACAGGCAGGGACATCTTCCACTAGATCAGGTTGCTCAGAGCCCCATCCAACCTGGCCTGGAATGTTCCCAGGGATGGGGCATCGACCACCTCTCTGGGCAACCTGGAACAGGGTTTCACCACCCTCAGCATAAAAAAATTCTTCACTATATCTCATCTCAATCTTCCCTCTTTTAGTTTAAAACCATTCCCCCTTGTCCTAAACACGAGGAGCAAACCGGGGAGGCAAAGCTGCTGTGGGGGGAGTGACTGTGAAGCTGCATCTTGAATTCAAACTCCAGTATTGCTTTGAGAGTTGAATCCACCCAGTTGGACACCAAAAGTTCTTCCCCAGCACCCCAGGCTGTGTACATGCCCAGGGCCACCCCTGCCCCAAGGAGAATGGGGGCGAGAACAGCCCCAAATTATAGAATCATTGACTCATAGAATTATAGAATGGTTTAGGTTGGAAAGGACCTTGAAGATCATCGAGTTCCAACCCCCCTGCCATAGGCAGGGACACCTCCCACCAGACCAGGCTGCCCAAGGCCACGTCCAGCCTGGCCTTGAACACCTCCAGGGATGGGGCCTCAACAACCTCTCTGGGCAACCTGTGCCAGTGCCTCACCACCCTCAAAGTGAAAAACTTCTTCCTAATGTTCAATCTAAACCTGCCCTCTTTCAGTTTGAAGCTAAATTACCTGCTGCCTTTCCAGCTGAGTGCAAACAAAGCAGAGAGTGCGGGATGTGAGGTGGCTGGTAGGCCGATAACGGTGGCCTAGGAGAGATGACAGAAGGGGTGGGATGAGGGCATGAGAATGGCCGGAATAACGGGGAACACAGGGAATGCTGTGGACATGGGCAAAGGAAGGGGAACTGAGAGGGGGCTGGGGTGGAGGGGGGCTGCGTGGACAGGGAAAGGATCATCCATGTTTAAGCAGACTGGGAGGGGTGGAGATGGTGGGGACACAAGGCCTGAGGAGGGAAACAAGGTCATGAGGAGGTGAGGTTGGGGAGCAGCAAGGCCTATGGAGACATCACCTGAGGTGGGGGGAACAAAGCCTGCAGGGACACACGAGGCCTTGAGAAGGAGGATGAAGCCTGGAGGAGGGGTGTGAGACCTTGAGGAGGGGGAAGAGGCCTTGAGGAGAGGGATGAGACCTTGAGGAGGGGACAAGGCCTTGAGGAAGCGGACAAGATCTTGAGGGGGGGGTCAACCCTTGAGGAGGGGGGCAAGATCTTGAAGAGAGGACAAAATATTTAGGAGGGGGATGAACCCTTGAAGAGACGAGGCCTTGAGGAGGGAGATAAAGCTTTGAGGACGGGGATGAAGCCTTGAGGAAAGGACAAGACCTTGAGGATGGGACAAGACCTCAAGGAGGGGGATGAAGCCTCGAGGAGGGGATGAGGCCTGGAAGGGTGGGACAAGGCCTGGAGGATGCGATGAAGCCTTGAGGAGGGGATGAGGCCTGGAGGAGGGGGAAGAGACCCTGAGGAGGGGGAAGAGACCTTGAGGAGGGGACAAAATATTTAGGAGGCGGACAAAGCCTTGAGGACATGAGGCCTTGAGGAGGGGGCTGGGACCTTGAGGGGGGGGCCAGGACCTTGAGGAGGGGAGGAGGCCTTGAGGAGGGGGACAAAGCCTTGAGGAGGGGGACAAAGCCTTGAGGAGGGGACAAAATATTTAGGAGGCAGATGAAGTCTTGAGGAGATGAGGCCTTGAGGAGGGGGCCGAGGTCTTGAGGAGAGGGCCGGGACCTTGAGGAGGGGATGAGGCCTTGAGGAGGGGGACGAGGCCTGGTGGAGGGGACGAGGCCTTGAGGAGGGGGACGAGGCCTGTTGGGACAACACTGCCGGTGGAAGCGGGTAACGGACTTGGCCCTGAGGAGGGGGCGACTCCCGGGGGCTGCCCCCCATCCCTCACCTACCTGCGCCCCCTCCTCAGCCGGGCCCGGGCGAGGGGAAGCCGCGGCGGCCGGCGGAGGCTGTGTACGCCGTTGCCATGGCACCCACCACTTCCGGCAGAGGCCGGAAGTGGAGGGAGGCGGAAGTGCGGGGGGGTGTGGAGGCCGCGCTACGGCGGCCGGGCGGGGACAAGGCGCGGGGGAGGCGAAGCGAGGCGGGGAGCGGCGGGAGCGGTCGGGAAGATGCTGGAGGCGGCAGCGGCGGCTGCTGCGGCCGCGGCTGAGCCGGAGCTGGACCCCGAGGATCTGGTGCATTTCTCGGTGGGCGATTTGCCCAGCCGCGGTTACGGCGTGATGGGCGAGATCCGGCGACAGGGCAAGCTCTGCGACGTGACCCTCAAGGTGCGGGCCGGGCCCGGGGGTGGGCTGAGGGACCCCGACCCCTTAGGGGGGCTGAGGTGCTGAGGGACACCCTGGACCCTTTGCCAGGGAGAAGGAGGCAGCCGGGGTTCTCTCGGGTAGCTGTGGTGGGGGGAGAAGGCTGAGGGTCCCTTCGGTGGGGAGAAGAGGGAAGCTGAGGGTCCGTCCCCCACGGCCCCTTCTGGGGGGAGAAGGGGGGAGCTGAGGGTGTTCCGCCCCCCCAGCCCCTTCAGTGGGGAGAAGGGGGGAGCTGAGGGTGTTCCCCCCCCTCAGCCCCTTCGGTGGGGAGAAGGGGGGGGCTGAGGGTGTTCCCCCCCCTCAGCCCCTTCGGTGGGGAGAAGGGGGGAGCTGAGTGTCGTCGGCCCCCCCCCAGCCCCTATTGTGGGTGATAAGGGGGGAGCTGAGGGCCCCCCCTTCCCATGGCTTTTGGCAGCAGAGAAGGGTGGTGCTGAGACACCCCCCCACCCCAGCCCCCTTGGTGGGGTATCAGGGGGTGCTGGGCCTCCCCAGACAGGGATGAGGGGGCTCTGTGAGGTCCCTTTTTCCGGTGAGAGGAGGATGCTGAGCATCTCCAGCCCAGAGTGGGTGCCGGGAAGTGCCGGTGACACCCCATCCCTGATGCTGCCCCTCATCCTGGGGACAGGGTGGGAGGTGGAGCCTCCATCTCCCTTGGGACCATCGCGGTTTTTTCCAGCAGCGAGGCAGAGTGATTCAATAAAATGTCTTCTTTTGGGAGGAAATGGGGCACCCCTTCCCCCCCCACCATGTGGTGGTTCCGGTGTTGAGGAATGGTTTGGGAGGTCACGCTATGGATGTGGTTGGTGCGTGTTTGTGGATGAACTTCTGCTCCAACCCATGGGCAAAGAGTCCTTTTCCCTGAGAAACCTTTATCTTTTAAGTACATCCACTTTCTTACATCAAAGAAATAATCTATAACCTTGGTAAATCCTCGGGATTGTGTGCCTGGCTCTGCAGGGGTGGGCTCTAAGAGCTTTGAGCGTGGCCAGCGCTGGGCAGGAGATGCTGGAATCCTTCAGAGCAGGAGCTCGTGGGCAGAGGAGTTTGTTGTGGGGTGGGTGCGACGTGCACCTCCTAGGATTGGTTGAGTCATTCCAGAATTAACTCTGAAGTTTAATTAAACGTGAAGGTGTTTCCAAGCCTACTCATGCAGAAACTTTTCACCTACCTCCCGCTGCCAAAGAAGGAGCCGGTGAGGTTTGTGCCTGTCATGGGGACAGCAGGACGCATGATTGGGGTGCACTTGTGGTTTATCCCCATTCATCAGCTGTAGACTCCCACAAAGGGGGACTGCTTAGCAGGCTGAAATGTTCGTTGTGAAGAGCACAGCCATACGCTGATCCTCCTTGGCAGAGGTTGTTACCTTCTAAGATGAGGTATTTGCGATAGCCTGTGCCATAACACAGAATTAGGTTGGAAGGGATCTTAAAGACCATCTAGTTCCAATCCCCCTGCCCTGGGCAGGGACACCTCCCACCAGCCCACGTTGCTCCAAGCCCCGTCCAACCTGGCCTTGAACACCTCCAGGGATGGGACAGCCACAGCTTCTCTGGGCAACCTGCGCCAGGGGCTCACCACCCTCAGAGTGAAAAATTTCTTCCTAATATCTCATCTAAATCTCCCCTCTCCCAGTTTAAAGCCATTCCCCTTCGTCCCATGGCTCCCCTCCCTGATCCAGAGTCCCTCCCCAGCTCTCCTGGAGCCCCTTTAGGCACTGGAAGGGGCTCTGAGGTCTCCCCGGAGCCTTCTCTTCTCCAGGCTGAACCCCCCCAACTCTCCCAGCCTGTCCTCCCAGCAGAGGGGCTCCAGCCCTCGCAGCATCTCCGGGGCCTCCTCTGGCCCCGCTCCAACAGCTCCATGTCTCTGCTGTGCTGAGGCCCCCGAGCTGGAGGCAGCACTGCAGGGGGGTCTCCCCAGAGCAGAGCGCAGCAGAGGGGCACAATCCCCCCCTCGCCCTGCTGGCCACGCTGCTGGGGATGCAGCCCGGGATGCCGGGGGCTCACTGGGCTGCCAGCACACATTGTCGGCTCATGGACAGCTTTTCCCCCCCCAGCACACCCAAGTCCTTCTCGGCAGGGCTGCTCTCCGTCCCTCCATCCCCAGCCTGGATGGACACCAGGGTTGCCCCAACCTGGGTGCAGGACTGTGCGCTTGGCCTTGTTGAACCTCATGAGGTTCATGTGCCCTCACTTCTCCAGCCTGTCCAGGTCCCTCTGGATGGCATCCTGTCCCTCAGGTGTGTCAACCGCACCACTCAGCTTGGTGTCATGTGCAGACTTGCTGAGGGTGCCCTCAATCCGGTGTCTACGTCATTGATGAAGATATTGAACAGTACTGGTCCCAGTGTGGACCCCTGAGGGACACCACTTGTCGCTGATCTCCATCTGGACATTGGGCTATTGACCAACACCTTCTGGGTGTGACCATCCAACCAATTCCTCATCCACCCATCAAATCCATACATTTCCAATTCAGAGAGGAGGATGTTGTGGGGGACCACGTCAAAGGCCTTACAGAAGTCCCGATGACATCCATAGCTCCTCCCTTGCCCACTGATGCAGTCACTCCACCACAGAAGGCCACTAGGTAACCTGGGGGGGAATCTGTGACAAAACTGGTTTGTGATGGAAGCGTCGTTTTGTTAGATTTTAAACTGCGTGTTGGTGTGTCTGAGGTGGCTTCATGTTGCAGTAGATGACTCTCAGGTCCTGCGAGTCCCACATCTCTGGAATCAGGGTGGTGAGCAGGCTGTGCGTCCTCTCGCTGGGGCTGGGCCGCTCTGCGTGGTCCGGAGGGAGACAATAGCAAGGAGGTATATGAGCCCGGCCTTATCTCAAATAAATGCCTGACCATTGTTCTGCAAAACTCCTTTGAATAAGTTTTCCCATACATTTACCGTAGCAAAGTGCTTTTTTTAATCTTGCTTATCTCACTTTGTGTATCTTCTATGGTGGAGTGGGGAAACTTTTGAAGTCTTGAGGGCTGAAGGAGGTGTCGGAACGAGCGCCCTGACGGCGCTGGGCAGCTTTATGGATGAGGCCACCGCGTTGGCCCCACTTTCTTTTTGCCTTTTATTATATTTTATTCCAGGGGCTGGTGTTGTCTGGGGAGAATGCAGAGCCTTTCATCCCTACATAGGTCTAAAATCTATTAAGAAAGGTGTCACCGTCATTCTTAAAACGAGTCTTAACTTTCTCCACTGCCTGGTTGATTCTCTATTATGCTGAAGAGAGATCACGTTTGGCAGAGGGCTGCCACTGTGTTTCCGTGTTGGTTCCAACAGTTTGGCTTTCCCTTGTACACACGCAGCCTCAGAATCCAAAGTACTTTTGTTTGTTTGTTTGATTCCTCTTGTTGTATTGAGTCGTCGTATCAAAATATCCCACCTCTTTGCCGCTTCTGCCTCTCGACGGCAGGTTTCCCGGTGCCTGCGTGTCCCGTGGCGATTGAATTAATGCAGCCTGCTGAATCCGAGCCAAGCCTTTCCTCCCCGATGTTCAGTACAGGGTGTCTTCTCTAGCTGCTGAATGTTTAAGAAGTCATTTTTCTTAGCTCGGCTTTGGAGGTGGCTTTGAATCCGTTCGCCACCTTGGACGCAGCTGACGCAAACCGTGCTCTTCCCTGACCTTGCTCGGGAACGCTTTCCGCAAGCGTTGGCGAAGCTGTGCATCCACTGCGATGCAGCAGGAGCCTGCCGAGGCAGTTGGCTAGCAGGGACGGCGTTTAAATACTTCTGACCCAAAACGAAGGTAGGAAAAGCACCGAGAAGCATTTAAAGTCAATACCCGAAGGAGACCGTAGTGGGTCCTGATGCCTGTTGCACCACTGGAGCTGCTTTTTCTCACCTACTACTTTTAAGCTGTCACCTCTATAAAGAAAAAAAAAACCCACCAAACGCTGTTTTGGGCCAGAATTTGGAGTCCTCCTGATGTGACCGGCGTTCAGGCTCGCAGCTGAAATGGGAACAAGCAGCGTTGTTGCAGCACGGTTCAGGGTTTTTTTTAGCGGCTCCTTCAGCGATAGCAACGTTGGGGTCAATGGCTGTAAATGATTCTCCCAACCCACGGAAGTGTTTGCTGTACAAACAGGCCTAAAATTGTTAGGAAGTGTCGGTACTCTCGTTTGTTTGTTTTAATTATTCCCCTCGTAAAGCCGGGCGAGCGTTCATTCAGTAAATAGGAGGGGCAGAATTTGTTCTCCTTTCTCAGAAACGGTCTCGCTGCGGTTCCCGCCGCTCCGCGGGAGACGGTGCTGCCTCAGCAGCGGACAGCACCGGGGTTTACGTACGATTAAAACCAAGAAGTGCTGATTTGACCGGCTCCCTCGGAGCTCCGATTATTCAAGCCCAGCTTAGGGAAATCTGTCGCTGCTTCTCGTGATTGCCCATGTGAAAACGAAGTTTCACGGGGCGGTAAGTGAACCGCACGTCTTTCCAGCGGCTTAGGAAGTGTTCATCGAGAGCCAAAGCTCCTTTCCTGGGCGGATGGCTATGGATTTGAGAAGTCCTTTTCTATTCCTGTCTCTTAAATAGCTGCAGGTCAGAGCTCCTCTTGAAGATGTTCCATCGCGGGCATCTGTCCTTTCAGTCTCCCTTTGGCAGCTCTCTGAATTCTTAAAGAATAATTTTAGGATGGTTTGGTAGAAAGAAACGCGAGTAAACTGGAGGGAGGAGGGAAGCGAGGAGGCACACCTTATTCTGTGGTTAGTTTATTTTCCTTGGGTGAAAGTAGGATTTCTGCTTACTAAAGCCAAATTTCTGCTGCTGCTGTCTTCTCTCGGGATCGCTAGATTGTGTCTCAGCGTGGCCTTGTCTAGTTAAACCGGCAAAGAGTTGGGGTTTTTTAACTTAACCGGCGTAATATGGAAACATCCTTCGGGTGAGACTTGCTTTTCTCTCCTCGTCCAGTACTGGTGGTGTTGGCAAAAGTGATGGTGATGGTTTGTGACGGGGCAACGCCAAGCCTGGAGCAATCATCAAGCGTGCAGAAAGGAAGCTTCCTTACCTTCCCCCCCC
>VUYV01000737.1:24363-40573 GCA_008711295.1 Anarhynchus alexandrinus | reverse complement strand
CCCCCCATCGAATTTGGTGGGTTTTTAAACTTTTGGCTACAAATAGGGACTCGTCAAGGGGTTTGAAGACTCGTAGATTTATTTCAAATTTAGTTTTCAGTTTTGGACTCTACGCTTTGAGGTCTGATAGCAGGCTCTGAAATCAGAGCGTCTAGCAAAACCAGCAAAGAATCATAGAATGAATGGTTTAGGTTGGAAAGGACCTTGAAGATCATCGAGTTCCAACCCCCCTGCCCTGGGCAGGGACACCTCCCACCAGACCAGGTTGCTCCAAGCCCCGTCCAACCTGGCCTTGAACACCTCCAGGGATGGGGCAGCCACAGCTTCTCTGGGCAACCTGCGCCAGGGGCTCACCACCCTCACAGGAAAGAATTTCTTCCCAATATTTAATCTAAACCTGCCCTCTTCCAGTTTGAAGCCATTCCCTCTCATCCTATCACTCCATGCCCTTGTAAAAAGTCCTTCTCCGTGTACCTCCCCTTACCCTGCGTCTGGGGCCAAACTGGGGCTTCCAGTGATGGACTGAAGTTTGAATTGTCTGCATTTCTCAGGCTGGAAATGGGCTGCGAGTGGCAAATTTTATATAGGTGTTAGGGATAGGTTCAGATTTAACGTGCTTTGTGTCTCTGGCCGGGGAGCAGAACCTGCCGTAGCGACATCTCCTCTGGGTGCCACCTACTATGGGTGAGATGTTGTCGCAGTTACCTGCAGCTGGGTTTTGGGGATGAAATCCGTGAGGTTTGATTTCTGCATCCCACCTGGTTTTCCCCAGAAGCTGGATATAAAGCATTTTCTTTCAGGCTGTCTTCATTTTAGGGCATTTTTAGGGTTGTTTTCTGGCTGCCTTGTTTGCAGTGCTGTCATGCTCCTGGTCCACGCACTACTCTGCTTCTCCCCAGAGCTCTTTCTTCCCCGGAGAATTTCACCCTTAGCATCGCTCGCTGTTTAAACGTGAGCTGGGAGTCTTCACTTATTTCTACTGTCGGCACTGCTGTTGATTTTTACCTCATTGGTAGAAATTAATTAGCTTCTTGCTAAGCTCACTGCATGAGAAGAGCTCTGCATTAAAGGTTTGGGCCCTCGTTGCTTTGGTTTCCTGTACGCAATAGCACGGCAGAACCTTTCCCGCTTATTTTTACGGTGGATTTGCAGTCTCTTTTCTGTGTGTGTGTTCTCAAAGCGTTTTCGAGCTCACAAATAAGTGCTGCAAAAGCGCGAAGAATTTCAGTTCCCTGACAAGCGCAGGTATTCGGGGGTGTTATTCCCCGATCTGCAGATCCTGCTCTGCTTTTTAACTGCAGAGAAGAAGCTCCTCGGTATTTGTGTTCTTCCTGAGCATTGTGTTTTGGGTTTTTTTCTGAAGACAAATATCCTCTCGAGATGAAAGCTGCTCGGGCAGCTTTGTTTTCTTGGAGTTGGCGTCTCTGCTTTAGGCCAAGGTACAAGTGCTCTCTGGGGACGTGGCAGCAGCTTGCTGGAAGCCTGCGGACTGCGGCGCTCCGTAAAACAAGGGAAGCAATACTCATCCTATTTCTTCATTGATAAATTTAGAGAGGGGGGAACAAACGGCTTTATAACTCCCGCTCGCTGCGGTCGGAGCCGGAGGAGAACCAAGTGCCAGGTTGGCACCTCCAACGATTTTGGAGGAACCTCTGTCAAAGGAGAGAAGGTTTGTGCCTTTCCGAATCCTCGAGGAGCGAAGTTAATGTGAGCTCGTCTCGCTGTTGCTGCTCCTCGTTTGGTTTTGAATCGCTTGAATGCCATATTTCCATGACTAACTCCAAGACTAATTAGAAAAGTCTCTTAAAAAAAAAAAACCTAACGCGAGCCTGGCCGGTTAAAATACTTCCAAGCTGTGGAGAGGTGATATTGTTTGTTTCATGTACGATCCGAATGGGACTGATAGGTGATAGTCCTGTTGGCTTTTCTCCCCTTCTAATCCCAGGTTTTTTCCAAAGCAGACTGTTAACTCGAAACCCTCCAAACTGGAGCAGATGCACCCGAGAGAGCTGCTGCCTGCCAAGCAGACGCAGAGGTGGAGGAGCCTCCCTTTGTCCCGCCGTGGCAGATAAGTGGAATTCCAGAGAGCTTAGGCTGCCTGCGTAATTTCAGCAGGATCCTTGAAAACCCCGGGCCTGGCTGCTCTGCAGATGTTTGAGCACGTTTGTGAGATCCTTAAGGAAAATGAGCTTGGTGGGCGAGGGAATATCTTTTTATTTGAGGAGCTGATAGATTTTTTAAAAAAATATCAGATAATCTGTTACGCACGCGAGACCTTTAGGTTAAGGTTCTTATTTAAATCTTGTCATACAGCAGTAACGAGCTACTTTGGATTACAATTGGACTTGTTTTTTCACCCGAGGTCTCAGCTAGCGTAAATGCTGTTCCACTTATATAAAAGACGAGTATTTTTAGTGCTTTATGAAGACATTAAACCTGAAGCGTTAGCAGAAACCACACATTTCTACGCTAAGCTTTTCACTTGGCTTCTTTGAGCATGAAAAAAAGGCTTTACCGTCTGACTTCCAAACCCACTAGCGCTGGTTTTTATTTGCTTCTCTTCAAACAAAACTTGTCCTACAGCTTCAGGTGGGCTTCGGTGACCTGGATGTTTAACCAGGTGTCTGGCAGGGGCACTGGCAGGTACTTCTTGCTCGTTGGGGAGCGGGATGCTGTGGGATGAGTTAAGAGCGGAGGTTGGATGTTCTCCGTGTTGCCATAGGGGTTGTCGGGGTGCAGGAGAGATTTGGGGTTACTGTTGTGAAGAGGAGGGACCCCAGGAGGTCCCTCAACTGCTGAGTTACCCTCAACTTTGGTTTTGCTGGTCCTTCAGGAGGGCAGGGCTGGAGGTCATCCCCTCGGGATGTGTTCCTTGCCCCTGTCCCCACAGGAAACGGAGAGACCGGGGTCCAGCAAAGCGGTTCAGCTCCTCTGAATTGGAAGTGAATTATCTGGGAGCGTCTGTTCGTGTTGTACTTGCGAAAGGGATGTCTTTTCTGGTTCGAAGTAATTAGTTACCATTATGTCAGCAGGACTCTAATTAATCTAGACCAGAAGGATGTAGGACTTAATGGGATCAGTCTCTCGGTTTTGCACATGCCAAGTTTGATCAAAACTCTTTCGCGTCTCATCCAGCTGCTATTTGGGTGGGAAGGTGTGGATAGGGAGGAAGGGTATTTGTCTGAATCTCTGAAATTTGATACAAGACCTCTTAAACTTTACGGTTCTGTTATCTTCTGCGTAGCAAAACGTTGCTATGATGGCATGGACTCTAGCTTAATTTCTACTGTGGACTCTCTGTCTTGAATGTCAGGAAAGATGTATTTTTTGGAGAAGATCTTTGCAGCAGAGAACTCGAGAGACTTCTCAGCTCTGCAGCGTAGTGATGTCGTGAAAACAATAGATGCCTTTATTACACCTACACCATTTTTCTACGGAGAAAGCTTCGCTGTACCCTGGAACTCGTTAACGTTTTGTGGACGTAGGAGTGTAAGGGAGAACATGCCTTTTATTACTCGTCTGGAGAATGTGTTGGAAGGGGATTCTGTGATATTTGTGGTCAGAAAGGATGCTTTGCAAGCAGGGGTTCTGTCCTTGTTTCTGGTAAACAGTGTCTTTTGCCTTAAAACAAAGGCCCCTACAGTTACATGTTGTAAAATAGCACGCCCTTGCAGAAAGGTGGAAATGTTGTGAAAGGTAAGCTGGTTTGCTTGGGCTGTGAAAGGGGCGATAGTCCTGCCTGAAGGACTTATCCTCGAGCCTCTTCCCAGTGAGCTTGCCGATGTGGAGTTTCTGGGATATTTCTCTTACTGGTGCTTGTATAAACAAGAGCGTGAACAGCTAATTCTGGCTTAGCGATGTGGATATGATTAAGTTTGTGGTGATTTCATTTCTGCCTGGAGACAGTCCTGAACTCCAGACTCAAAAAGCAAAAGATAAATGCACTGATTTGTGTTTAACTCAACAGGAGCGCCTGATTTCTCTAACATCGCAGGTATTGCCACGAAACAATCTGCTCTTGCAAACGAGAGCCTCCCCCTTCAGCTGAAAGCTGAAATCCCCAACCAAGACTCCGGTTTAGACGCACGTCCCGTGATGACACAGAGCGAGGGAGGCCAAATACTGAGGGACATCCCCGCTTACGGAGTTTTCTCAGCAGTTTGCCCCCTGACACTAGGTAGGCAATAAAATTCTGCTGCCGGCAAGGAGCTGCTGTCATCGGAGACAGCTCTCTGGGTTGACAGCATCCTGCCCCTCGGATACCTCAGTCCTGCAGTATATAATATAAACAAAAAGGAAAATCATTCATTGGAGACAACTCTCAAATACGGATGGAAAGGGCAGCCAGTTCCAAAGGCTGCACGGCCAAGTTCGAGCTGCTCTGTAAAATCAAAACAGGAACTGAGCAGACCATCCCTGCCGGCTGCACTTCGTGAGGACAAAAATGGGGTTTTTTCTCAGCCAGACAAAGCTTTCTCTATATTTTTTTTAATATTCTGCTGGTACTTCTGGAATTAGTGGGCAGGACTGTGATGGATTTTGAGTGAAGGGAAACCTGTCGATGGTGGGGTGGAATGATACCAAGAACAGCATGAACTCATTTTACTTTTGCATTACGCGAGCGTAGCATGACTCCATCAGGTGTAGAAAAGCATATTTATTTGGTCAGAAGACAGAGAGATCATTTGGCTCTGGAGATAGGGAACACTTTTTGAATTGGAAGGTGCAAGGATGAGAGGGCACGTGCTGTGTGCTCATCCTCAGAACTATTTTTTTATCCTCTACAGGAAAAACAGGTATCGTCCTTTGCCTGCAGCGAGAAATTTAGTTGTTCCTTCGGGACTTGCCATTAAGTGCTGATGGTATGAACATAATGATAGCTTCTAGACCAGAGATGCCAATTTATAAATCTCCCTGAGGGCCCTCTATCATTACAGGAGCAAGTTTAGATAAATAAATAAATAAATAAAAGGAATCACAGGTTTTGTCTTGTCGGGTACCAGGAAATAGTTTCCGTTCAGCTGGTGGCGATCGCAGCATGGATCAGCTCTTTGCTGATGCAGCTCCGTGGATCTCGCTGCCGACAGGGGCCGGTCCCAGTCCCCCCCCTTCCCCTGCTACGACAGCAGAAAATTATTCCCTTTTTTGCACAGATTATTTCTCTTTTATTTCCCTGAACTGCGAGGTTGGGTGAGTGCTATCACCAGCGCAAGGGAAGCGGTTGGGAACTATGTAGCTTCAGCTGCGCCATCCACCTGCACCCCATGCGTAGATGGGGACCGGGACAAGGTCAAGCTCTGTGTGGGGAACTGAGGTTTCTCTCTGCGGGCAAACGAAACGAACTCTGGTTAGTTCAAACCCTGCCTTGCCTGTGTAGGGTCGTCCCCAGTGCGGTTAATCTGTTAAATGGGGCATTCCCCAAGGTGAAACCCGTTCCTTAACGAAGAGCGAGTACTGCACCGGGGGAACAATCCTGTCCCTTGGAGCTGCAGAGCAGCTCGGAGCCAGAAGGGTGGTGCTGCCCAGACACAAGGTATTTCATCCCTGCGATGATACAGCTCTCATGAACCTGTCGGGAATCTTGCTGAATGACTATAAATGATTGCTTTTGCAATAACAGGGCGTATTATTTATAATGAGGCCGTTTGGTGGCAGCCCATCGCGGGGTGAGGTCACGGCGATGCATCCCTGAAACTGGAGTGCGGTGGAAAGCTTCAGCTCTGCGCAAACTCTTGAACAGTGCTAAAATCTGTTGTGGACAGTGTTTGTCTGGTTCAGCAGTGACGTTACCGGTGGCTGTCTACGTGCCACAGTCCTTCACTGTTGCCCAAAAAGTGACAGCGTGATGGCACATGGAGAAATGCAGCACTGGCAAAGGACATTGGAAACGCTGATTGACCTTGTGCTTGGCGGAGAGGGAAGTGTGAGCAGTGCTGGTGAGCTCTGCCAGGGGTGGGAAATCCCAGGGCACAGCAGATTGGATAGAATCATAGAATGGTTTAGGTTGGGAGGGACCTTGAAGATCATCCAGTTCCACCCTCCTGCCCTGGGCAGGGACACCTCCCACCAGCCCACGTTGCTCCAAGCCCCGTCCAACCTGGCCTTGAACACCTCCAGGAATGGGGCAGCCACAGCTTCTCTGGGCAACCTGCGCCACGGGCTCATCACCCTCATGGTCAAGAATTTCTTCCTGATATTTCATCTAAACCTGCCCTCTTCCAGTTTGAAGCCTTTTCCCCTCATCCTATCACTACATGCCCCTGTAAAAAGTCCCTCCCCAGCTCTCCTGGAGCCCCTTTAGGCACTGGAAGGCCGCAATAAGGTCTCCCCGGAGCCTTCTCTTCTCCAGGCTGAACAGCCCCAACTCTTTCAGCCTCTCCTCCTAGGAGAGGTGCTCCAGCTCTCGGATCATCCTCGTGGCCCTCCTCTGGACACACTCCAGCAGGTCCATGTCCTTCTTCTGTTGGGGACTCCAGAGCTGGACGCAGTACTCCAGGTGGGGTCTCACGAGAGTGGAGTAGAGGGGCAGAATCCCCTCCCTCGCCCTGCTGGCCACACTTCTTCTGATGCAGCCCAGGATGCGGTTGGCCTTCTGGGCTGTGATGGCACATTGCCGGCTCATGTTGAGCTTCTCGTCAATCAGCACCCCCAGGTCCTTCTTCTCCTCAGGGCTGCTCTCCAGCCATTCCCCGCCCAGCCTGGATTTGTGCTTGGGATTCACCCCACCCAGATGTAGGACCTTGCACTTGGCCTTGTTGAACTGCATGAAGTTGGCTTGGGCCCACCTCTCCAGCCTGTCCAGGTCCCTCTGGATGGCATCCCTCCCCTCTAGCGTGTCTACCCCACCACACAGCTTGGTATCATTGGCAAACTTACTGAGGGTCCCCTCGATCCCACTATCCACGTCACCAATAAAGATGCAGAACAGCACTGGTCCCAGTACCGACCCCTGAGGAACACCACTCAAAATCCCAGCGACTGAAATCGGTGAATATAACCGTGGCGTAGATGGATCCGTGTGGCGGACAGCCATTTTAAAACTAAATCTATTTTAAAAATAAACGTCAAGCCGGTGTTGCTTTAGTACTTTACAGTTATTTTCCGAAACAGAGGGCTTTTTCTCGTTGTTGGGTAACACTGTAGACTTGTTTGTTTTGAGTAAATATAACCTTCCTGTTGAAATTGGTGTTAGCTTTAGTTAGAAGGTTAACTTTGGTCGTAACTAGAGGATCGCTGTGTGTGTTTGAAGCAGGTGTATCATTTTAACAGGTGCCTATTCAATTTTAATACTGCTTCTTATTTTTAAAAAGGTGAAACGACATTTGAATAGCTGTGATTTTTGGCAAATTGCGTTTGGGTGGAAGTGAAAGTCAGCTCGAATGTTTTTCTTGCCCGCTCAACCGCGCTCTGTGCTGCCGGGATGGGAACACTCATCCAAACGCGTCTTGTAGTTAAGAGAGAGATTAAACCAAAGTAAGTATTGCAGTTGGACTGACTTCCTTCCAGGCACCACAACGTCTTTCAACATTTTAGAGATACGGGGCCTCGTTCTTGTGCCTTTTTTTTTCCAAGCAAAAATGGAGCTTTTCTGTGTTTTGGGACTTTTGAGACACCCGGGAAGGGCTTTCCCTGCAGAAGCTGGGTGCTCCTGTTCGGTGACTCCCAGCACTGCCGTCCTCCGCCCTTTAGTTAAAAAAGGTTTTCAGCCAAAAAAAAAAAAAAGCATTTTAAGGCAATGCGTCTTGCATGAAAGAAAATAGCCTGGAGTTTTTAATCGGCCCTTTGCCCTTAACCGAGGGACAGACATCTCTTGTGCTCCAGGCTTCATCTGTGGGCACACATCTCTTGCTTTAGCAGCGTCTCCTGTCCCCCAGCTTTGAAATGACACTGGTAACGCTTAGACCTTTCTCCCCACATGGCAGCAAGGAGCTGGGGAGGTGACAAGGACAGGCCAGGTCCTACCACCGAGACACCAGAGTCCTCCGGCAGCTTCTGCTGGGTCTGTGCGAGACATCCCAGGCTGGTGGGCGTTGTGGGCAATGCACGAGAGTTAAAGCGTTAAGGTATGTCAATAATGAGACCCGTTTTGTGAGCTTCGCCCGTGTTTCTTCCTCCCCGTCAGCGGGCTGGGCCAGGAGCAGCTGCTGCGGGCATGGCTGGCGGAGTGGCTTCATCCGCCAGGTAGGAACGGTCGGGAAGCGTCGGAGCTTGCCGAGCAGGTCTGGCGTTTCTGAGCCTCGGGGCTGGAACGTGGACAGGCTGAGCAGCGAGTTTAGTCATCGCGGTCAACCAGGTCATATGTAAACCTCTCATAGAATCATAGAATGGTTTAGGTGGGAAGGGACCTTGAACACCATCGAGTTCCCAACCCCCTGCCCTGGGCAGGGACACCTCCCACCAGCCCAGGTTGCTCCAAGCCCCATCCAACCTGGCCTTGAACACCTCCAGGGATGGGGCAGCCACAGCTTCTCTGGGCAACCTGCACCAGGGGCTCACCACCCGCACAGCAAAGAATTTCTTCCTAATATCTCATCAAAATCTCCCCTCTTCCAGTTTGAAGCCATTCCCCCTCATCCTATTACCACATGCCCTTGTAAAAAGTCCCTCCCCAGCAATCCTGGAGCCCCTTTAGGGACTGGAAGGGGCTCGAAGGTCTCCCTGGAGCCTTCTCTTCTCCAGGCTGAACGCCCCCAACTCTCTCAGCCTTTCCCCAATGAGAAGTCCCAAACAAAGAGCTTCAGCACCCGAGTTTCCTTATTTACCTCTCTTAGTCCTGTGCCTCTTGTGCTTCTCTCCCGAGCAGTGCCTCGGACACTAGCTCACACGGAGAGCCGAACAGAAGCAAAGTTGTTCGTGCGCACGTGTGCTTGACTTGGCAGCCAGCCCCGCGGAGTAAGGAAATGAAAACCCTGCAGCCGTGGACACAGCGAGGTTTTGTCAGCTTTCAGGGGTGCTCAGGTTCTTGAATCGCTTCCTTCCTCTTTACGGGCTTTTCTCCTTAACCTCAGCGTATTTATAAGTATTTTTAAACATCTTGTGTTCGAGAGTGTTGGCGCTCGCTTGCCAGAGGCTGTGTAAAGTCAGGGTGGGGAACCCTTCTCTGCAAACCTTCGTTACTTAAATGGGGCTCGAGCTTGTGGCCTTGAGTTCGGTCCCCTCGTTGACCGTGGGCTCCTTCATGAGTCCTTCCAGTCTTGACTCCTCTCGCCAGAGGTTCCCCATCCCGCTGCCTGCCCACAAGGATGCTGATGATGATTTTGCCCGCGCCGTGGTCCAGCTCTTGCTGCTGTAGCACTGGTAGAACTGTCATCTTAACTTCCATACTTGTCCTTACCAGCTCGCTGCCATAAAACATTCATCCTCTTGCTTTCGTTACCTTATTCTTTTTCTGCTTCTTCCCTCTCTCTCCTGGAACACCATCTTAGCCCTCGTCTGCCAAGCAAGCCCTTCTACTGCCCCTCTACTCTACTCTCATGAGACCCCACCTGGAGTACTGCATCCAGCTCTGGAGTCCCCAACATAAGAAGGACATGGACCTGCTGGAGCATGTCCAGAGGAGAGCCATGAGGATGATCCGAGGGCTGGAGCACCTCTCCTATGAGGAGAGGCTGAAAGAGTTGGGGCTGTTAAGCTTGGAGAAGAGGAGGCTTTGGGGAGATCTTATTGCGGCCTTCCAGTGCCTAAAGGGGCTCCAGGAGAGCTGGGGAAGGACTTTTTACTGGGGCATGGAGTGATAGGACAAGGGGGAATGGCTTCAAACTGGAAGAGGGCAGGTTTAGATTGAACATTAGGAAGAAGTTTTTCCCTTTGAGGGTGGTGAGGCACTGGCACAGGTTGCCCAGAGAGGTTGTTGAGGCCCCATCCCTGGAGGTGTTCAAGGCCAGGCTGGAGGTGGCCTTGGGCAGCCTGGTCTGGTGGGAGGTGTCCCTGCCTATGGCAGGGGGGTTGGAACTCGATGATCTTCAAGGTCCTTTCCAACCTAAACCATTCGATGATTCTATGATTGTGTAGTGTCTGCAGGAGTGAGAACCAGAATGGGATGCAAGAAGCCGCTTCCAAGCCTCGCTCTGTAGCTCAGGAAGGTTCTTCAGAGGATATAAATGTGAGCGGGTATAGCAGAGCTGGTGAAAGTGAACCTGCAGAGATTTACAGAAGATGAGCCGGGGTGATCCCCTAGGTTACGGTGAAGGTGAGCGGCTGTGAGCGTAAGCTGAAGGTACCTGATGGGTGCCTGAGGAGAAGAGCGTGTAGGATTTAACCCGTAAGCCGGTCACCGGTTCAGAGGATGAGCTAAGGAAGAAGAAACGGGCATCACCCGGCTTTCAGTCCTGCAGAGTCATTGCCGTCCAGGACTCGTGTAGAGCCTTCGTGGCTGTGCTCGGGGCACCCCAGGATCAGACGGGTGATGCGGGGTCTGCAGTTTCCAGCTGTTAGGGGCAATGTGTTATCCAAAACAGGGCCACGGGGGAGCATTTCCTGCACCGAGTGGTTGGGGGGAGCAGATCTGGGTTTGAAACCTGTGCGCACAGTTGAATAGCGAGTTGATTTGTGTGGTTTTGTGGACCTGGCCGTTCCCTGTAAGCGATCTGGAGACACCCCACTCTTGAGCTGTAATTCCATTTTATCTTTGTCCTGTTGACCACTTATGGTGGTTTACGAAGTTGGGAAGTTGGATTCAAAAGTTTGAATTCGAGAGATGAGCTGCTGTCCCGTTTGCTAATGGAAATTGTCCAACTTTCAGCCCTCGGTTGCTGCTGGGCTGGCAGTGCTACAGTGAACCATCCGGACCATGCGGCTGGTGGTGGATGGTACTGATCTTCCCTCCTTCCCCTTTTCTCTCTCTCTCTTTAGGTAGGGGACCATAAATTCAGCGCTCACCGGATCGTGCTGGCAGCTTCTATCCCGTACTTCCACGCCATGTTCACCAACGACATGATGGAGTGCAAGCAGGACGAGATTGTCATGCAGGGGATGGATCCCAGGTAATGTCCCGAGGCACGCGAGCGAGGGTCTCCAGAGGGACCACAAGCGCTTCACAGGCCTGGACATTGTGGGTGCAAGCCCACCCTCCGTGTGAATGGCACTAGAAAAGGGTTTTTTGTTAGTAGGGTCCCATGCCAGCTAACCACCATCCCTGGATGTGTTTAAGAGCCGTTTAGATGTGGTGTTGGGGGATATGGTGTAGGGGAGAACTTTGTAGAGTAGGGTAGATGGTTGGACTCGATGATCCCAAGGGTCTCTTCCAACCTAGACAATTCTATGATTCTATGATATTCTGCCCTTTCTCCCCTTTTTTCTAGTGCACTTGAGGCTCTGATCAACTTTGCCTACAACGGTCACCTGGCCATAGATCAGCAGAACGTCCAGTCTCTGCTGATGGGGGCAAGTTTCCTTCAGCTGCAGAACATCAAAGATGCTTGCTGCACTTTCCTCAGAGAGAGGTAAGGGGTCGTCTTTGGGCTTGTGCTTGCTGCTCCCCAACAGCGGCGAGGTTTTTGTCATCTGTGTCTGGCTTGGGAGGATGTGGGGTGTCTCCTGCCAGCAGGATATGGAGCTCCGCGTCTCCCGAGCCTCACCGTTCTCATTGCCTTTAAAACAACTCATCTGGCTCACGAAACGCTGCAGCTGGGACATGATACAGAGCAAAACGGGGTGAATATTTCCCTTTTTAAGATTTAGCCAGCCGGTTACCCGTCACAATGGTGCGTGACTGCCTCTGTCGCTAATGAACCCATCTTCGTAATTACCCTTTCTGCTGTTGCGTGTGTAAGAGCGGAGGAACAAAGGGGCTCAGCCACGGAGCTGGACAGGAAGCTGTGGCCGAGCCTTAAATTGATCCCAGGTTTTTCAATTCCCTCGCCGGTGTTTGGCTGTGAGATTGTTCCAGCAGCGTGATCTGGAAACGGGAAAGCTGGGCTATTCTTTGGAAACGTACCGCACGCGTCTCTGGATCGTGCCAGGGAGTCTTACGGGTTTCGTTCCCCCTCCCTGCCCCAGCTCGGTTTTTCTGCAGCTGTTCAGCGCGTTCCGGGGTGTGATATTAAACATACCTACCAAATAAACAGAACATCTCAGCCTGTTATTTTTCTTTACCTCTAAATAGAGGTATCCTGAAACCGCGGGTTGGGGAGAGAAAATGGTTTTTTTTCTTCCGTGTTTAAGATGTCTCAATTTTCAGTCGCCTGTGCATCCTGAATTGCTGCAGTTTGTTTAAAATTGGGTTATGTAAGATGACAGAGTATTCATTTTTCCTGCAAAAATATTTAAGTTGAGGTACTGGGTGTGACACCGAGCTGGAAAGAGTTGGGTTGAATTGATTTATTATTTTTTTTTTAAATCCCTGCTAGTTTTGGGTGGTTGTATCCATGTCTAGATTAAAGAGGTGATTTGGTTGTCAGGTTTAGCTGCCACAGTTCTCCAAAACCTACAAGGAGCAACTGGGTGTCCTAAATTAAGTCCTGTCACTTTTAATTAATACCGAGAAAATGGGTGGACTCTGACCGTCCTGAAGAGCTGGAGCACACGCGCTGAGCTCTCATTCTTAAATGGAATTAAGATTTGGGATATTTTTAGGCCACTGCGCACAGACAGGTCCGGGTGAGCCCTGAGCGCCGTCCTCGCGTGGAAGTCCCCCACCGTCGGCACTGGGGGTTTGCTCTTCGCACAGTACAGGGCAGTAACGGAGGGTACTTGCCCCAAAGTGGAAGCAAGCAATGTCACATCCTCGCATGCGTCCGGACACCGCTGCCAACAGCTGAACCTGGGTTTTGCAGACCGTTAGACATCAGAGCCCGAGGTATTTTCTCCATATAGAGAGTATTTAGTTTAGTGTCTGATGATTCGTGCCACAAAACAACACAGCTATTGGCTTTTGTTGAACAGTGACATGCCTGTCCTGGGCAGGGCTTCTTCTTTGGATGGGAGTGTCTGGGACACATACCTGTTTCTGTAGAGACGACTGTAATGAATATCATCTTCTCCAGCTTCTGCATGCCACAGAGCAGCTTTATGCGGTGGCTGTTTGGCTGTGCCCGAGAGGGGCTCGGGTCATAGAATCATCGAATGGTTTAGGTTGGAAAGGACCTTGAAGATCATCGAGTTCCAACCCCCCTGCCATAGGCAGGGACACCTCCCACCAGACCAGGCTGCCCAAGGCCACGTCCAGCCTGGCCTTGAACACCTCCAGGGATGGGGCCTCAACAACCTCTCTGGGCAACCTGTGCCAGTGCCTCACCACCCTCACAGTGAAAAACTTCTTCCTCATGTTCAATCTAAACCTGCCCTCTTCCAGTTTGAAGCCATTCCCCCTCGTCCTATCACTCCATGCCCCAGTAAAAAGTCCCTCCCCAGCTCTCCTGGAGCCCCTTTAGGCACTGGAAGGCCGCAATAAGGTCTCCCTGGAGCCTTCTCTTCTCCAGGCTGAACAGCCCCAACTCTTTCAGCTTCTCCTCATAGCAGAGGTGCTCCAGCCCTCGCATCATCCTCGTGGCTCTCCTCTGGACACGCTCCACCAGGTCCATGTCCTTCTTATGTTGGGGACTCCAGAGCTGGACGCAGTACTCCAGGTGGGGTCTCCCCAGAGCAGAGCAGAGGGGCAGAATCCCCTCCCTCGCCCTGCTGGCCACACTTCTGATGCAGCCCAGGATGCGGTTGGCCTTCTGGGCTGCGATGGCACATTGCTGGCTCATGTTGAGCTTCTCGTCAATCAGCACCCCCAGGTCCTTCTCCTCAGGGCTGCTCTCCAGCCATTCCCCACCCAGCCTGGATTTGTGCTTGGGATCTGCAGCGGTACTTTCTAACCTCCGGTTGCAAAAGCATCTTTGATGATAAAACCTCCTTAATGTCAGGAAATGGCTTTTATGAAGCTGTGACAGATGCTGTTCTGTAGTACTTTAAAAGATGTAAGATGGAAAACAGGGGCTGATGGTTGGTATTTGCGCAATGTGCTTGAATCCAGCTTTGTCCAATACTGGAGTTTAAAAAAAAACAAACAAAAACAAAAACAACAAAAAGAGAAGGTGTCCAGGCACCCTGAGGTGTGGGAGGGAGGGACTGCTGTGCAGAACCTCACACTTCCCCTCGGCTGACAACCTGCAGCCTTCGCGCAGGGCCGGCTGAGTCTGTCCAGTGGCTCCTCGGCGGGTCTGAGGGGAGATTTTTAACTTGGGATTTCCATCCTCTGGCTCTGCTGTGGATATCGCCTTCAGATCTCTGCGTAGATATGTTCATCAGTGAGCTGGAACCTGCCATCGTTGAAGAGGACACAGCTGTGGCTTTCACTGCATCACGTGTCCTCTGAGGCTCGCGTTGCTTCACTGAACCTGTTTGTAGTTCTTTCTATCCTTCCATTAAACTTTTGCTCTCCTTTTTCTTCCCCTTTCCCAGACTTCACCCTAAGAACTGTCTGGGAGTGCGGCAGTTTGCAGAGACGATGATGTGTGCGGTGCTCTACGACGCTGCCAACAGCTTCATTCATCAGCACTTCGTGGAGGTATCCATGTCGGAAGAGTTCCTGGCGCTGCCTTTTGAAGACGTCCTGGAGCTCGTTTCTAGGGATGAGCTCAACGTGAAGTCTGAAGAGCAGGTGCGTACCTGGCATAGGTCTCGGCAGAGGCAGTTTTATCCTTGGAATGGGATATGACTCTACTCCTGGACTGAATGAAGCTGAGAAGATGCCCTGGCACAGTGGGGACACCACGAGGTGCTATAGACAGAGCTGTGATGACTCCCTGTGCCCCACTTCTTGTCTGTGCTGCCAGTGTTACCTTGCTCTGAGAAATGCCTGGTAGAGTTTCTCAGACTGTAGATTTTGCAGAACATCATGATTCAACCCCTCTACTCCGCTCTGGTGAGACCCCACCTGGAGTACTGCATTTAGCTCTGGAGTCCCCAACACAGGAGAGACATGGACCTGGTGGAGCGCGGCCAGAGGAGGACCACAAAGGTGCTGTGAGGGCTGGAGCACCTCTGCTGGGAGGACAGGCTGGGAGAGTTGGGGGGGTTCAGCCTGGAGAAGAGAAGGCTGCGGGGAGACCTTCAAGCCCCTTCCAGTCCCTAAAGGGGCTCCAGGAGAGCTGGGGAGGGACTTTTTACAAGGGCATGGAGTGATAGGACGAGGGGGAATGGCTTCAAACTGGAAGAGGGCAGGTTTAGATGAAATATTGGGAAGAAATTCTTTCCTGTGAGGGTGATGAGCCCCTGGCGCAGGTTGCCCCGAGAAGCTGTGGCTGCCCCATCCCTGGAGGTGTTCAAGGCCAGGTTGGACGGGGCTTGGAGCAACCTGGGCTGGTGGGAGGTGTCCCTGCCTATTGCAGGGTGGTTGGAACTCGATGATCTTCAAGGTCCCTTCCAACCTAAACCATTCTATGATTCTATGAGTGGTTTGAGGTGTTTTGATTCATCGGTGACAGGTGGAACTTGGTGGGTCCTGAGGACCTTCAGCTGTGCCCCTTAGTGTCAGGAAGTTGCCAGTCCTGGGCTAGAGAGGCCGAGGTGTTGGGTAGAGAGGCTAAGGTGTTTGCCTTCCTCGCAGAGCTCATGTTCAAGTCCAGAGGAGTGATTTTGAGGTGTAAAGAGCACGCTGCAAGTGCTGCAGCATTTTATAACGAATGTTCCTCTAAATTTGCCATGAAGAGGCTCCTGGAGACTGTCTTGCTCCTAGAAAAAAAAAACAAAACAAAACAAAACAAAAAAAAAAAACCAGAAAGTGGGGCTGAGCAACCTTAGGACGTTTCAACAGCCTTGAGAATCTATCGGTGCTGAGCTGACAGTCTGCAGGAGAAACAGGACCTGTCCCCGAGCCAGGAAATCTGTCCTGCTCTTTCTGAGGAGCTTACTGAGGAGGTGACAAACGAAAAGCAGACCTACAGCTATCTCCATGTAGGGTAAGAGAGCGCTTCGTTAATCAGGCTGTCTGAAATGCCCCTGAAATAGAGAGGGAGGGGAACCTGCTTCGCATTCCAGCCGCGTTGCTATATCGTACCACCAACTTCTTTCTTGCTTGTTTTTTTCCAAGTGGATCCTTTGTGGAGCAGGTAGGAGTCCAAAGAGTCTGTCCCTGGTGAGGTTTCCTTGTGCCCTGACAGCTGCCAGCCCCCTCTTCAGAAATGGCCGTATTTTCGTAGAATCATAGAATGGTTTAGGTTGGAAAGGACCTTGAAGATCATCGAGTTCCAACCCCCCTGCCATAGGCAGGGACACCTCCCACCAG